>PVIJ01015801.1:0-35019 GCA_004024925.1 Scalopus aquaticus
TCCTTCTTTCCTTCCTTCCTTCCATTTATTTCTGCATACAAGCTGGGGTGTAGACCAGAGGTGTGGGGTGGGGCAATGAGAGGATTCACCAGAGACAGAGTGGGGAAACAGAACAGGCAGATTGACTGAAATACACTGCTGAGGGGAGCAGTGGGGAAGGCTGAAGAGGTCTGCTGCACCATGTGGGAATCTCCCTGGCCGGGTATGGAACTCGTGCTGCAGTGGCTCTGGATAGCTTTATAGTGCTGCACTTAATCCGTTGTGCCACAAGGGAGGCCCCAGGAATTTTTTACTTTAAGAAGGAGCTCTTCATACTTAAAAAGGATAAAAACCCACTGATCTAAACTATCACAACTATGTCTTCAATCTGACTCCACCTAGTGCAAAACACTTTATAGGCACTTTATTATGTCATTTACAGTGGAATTTTAAGAAGGAAATGTAAACTGCGCTTTGGTTTGATTTTAGTCAGATATTAACACTACATCAATATAGAGGAATATGAATGAATAAAGCATATTTTAAAAACTGTCACATTATTTGACTTTGTAATTGCATGAGAGTTCATGAAACATGCAAATTCAGAAACACTGATTCCATTTCCTTTCCCTCCAGGCTCTGTTATGTGGTCTACTTATTACATGTCCTGAGGATCCACTGAGATACTTAGAAAAAATGCTCATTACTGTAATGGAAAATGGCCTTGAAAGTCTTCTTTGGCAAGTACCGTTTTGATTTATGGTACAGAGATATATTAATTTTGAAGACAAACTCCAACGGTGTAGTATCAAAATGAAGTCTTGCTACTAATGCTTCCAATTTCAATATTGTTAAAGAATTGATCATCTTTTGGGTACCAAACTCTTCAATAGGGATTTACTTGCTGGTTTCAAATTGGGAAATATAGTGACTCTCATCAATAATGTGCCTGCAGGGCAGTTTATCCCAAGTTGTAGATGAGTAAAGGGAGGCTTGCCCTCTTTGGAACACAGCAAAATCTTGAGGGAGGGTAGTTTGAAAAAGTCTTCCAGTTGATTATGATATGCTTCTCCTAAGGGAAATGTCTCACCAATTTAATTATGGAACTAACTGCTATGGAACTATGAAGTAAGTTTTTGACTATGTTTTATTTCATTAAAGGGATATGTGCATTGATCCATCAATGAAACCAAAAATTCGGAGATTATCTGAAACATACCTGGAACAACTTTTTGGACTGGATGATCAGTTGGTGAGTATTAGTAATCAAGAATTCTACACGTATATCCTTTTTTTTTTTAAGATTTATTTATTTATGCGTACAAGCTGGGGTGCAGGCCAGAGGTGTGGGGGCGGTGAGAGGGTTCACCAGAGACAGAGTGGAGAGCAGAACAGGCAGATAGACCTAAATACACTGCTGAGGGGAGCAGCAGGCAAGGCAGGAGAGGTCTGCTGCGCCATGTGGGAAGCTCCCTGGCTGCATATCGAACTCGTGTGCAGCTCCACAGCGCTGCGCTTAACCCTTTGAGCTAATAGGAAGGCCCCTACACGTATATCTTAAGTTGTGATGGACGGTCTTCAATAGATTTAAGATTTTATTAGAACTATGAGGCCAGACTGTTTTTGGAATTGGAGATACTCCAAAAGTGAAGGAGCATCACACAGAGGCAAACATACACACATATATACACAACCACACTCACTAACCTCCCTAATTTTCCAAGAAGCATTTAGGCAGGCATTTGTTCCTCTTTCTGATAAAATCTTTCTATTAATTGCCTTCTTTGCCCCTTTCTTCTCCTTCCTCTCTCATGCATTTTTATTTATTAAATATCATTATGGAAAGCTTTAATGGAAGAAGTTTTCTTTCCCTTCTGATACTTCCTTCTGTATTCTATCACTCCTTCCATTCTCTCTACCTCTGCCCAGGAATTATCTCATAAACATTAATGAGATCTAACTTAAAAGCCAGACCTGATTGTTCCTGAATGGAACAACCAGCTTTAACAGCTGTTTCTGATCCTGCAAAGAGGGCAAGGAAGTAATTCAGGACATGAAGATTTTAGAACAAAGACTGGATCTCTAGGAGAAGTTAAAATAGCAAAAGGCATGGGGGAGAGAAACACCAACATAAATTATATGTGTGTGGGATCACATGTGACTCTAGGCTCCAGGCTGGTGTCGTGTCTTGGAAATTGTGCATTGAAAAGTAGAATCAGAACCATTATCAAACTGGGTGCTGAGAGCCAGGAACAATCTGATGCATCATTTTGAAGAATGGGTGGAGAACAACACTGGATCCAAACCCATGGTCTGCGACAGAGACAGAAATGGAGGGATGGAATAATTCTGCCAAGCTTGGAATGGTTCTGAGGCACAAATATAGATGTCCAGTCCTCGCTGATCTATGTCATGGTGTGTGTATGTTTAAATGACTGTACTTTATCAGTCATAGAACTTTGATCTAGTATGCAGTGTAGATATTTGCAAATCATGATTTTGGAGATATTCAGAAGCAATCCCAGGAGCTCAGGGGGAGATCTAGGGGATGGAATTCTAGCTCCTCTACTCCCACCACTTACATGAAAAGAATAGTTATGCTTTGAATATAATGTCACTTGCAAAAAGATTGAAAACCATTGCTACAAGATACTAAAATTATTGAAAAACATTGATCTAGAAAAGTAAAGCTCACTGTCAATATTTTGGAAGTAGTACTATCAAATAAAATCAGGTCATATCCAATGTCTAGTTAAAAGTCTATAGATAATCTTTTAAAAATTGCACAGAATTCCAGGAGACAGCATAGGTACTTCAAACCTAAAGTTTTATTAGAAAAGGAATTTCTGAGAGCTATTTAACGACTTTGAAAGCACAAAAGATAAAAAAAAAATAATAAACTGTTAGAAGCTGATCCAGACTGAGAAAGACTGAGAAAGCCAAAGAAATGATGCTCACTTCATATCACAAGTTAGGAAAAACAAATTAGAAAAATAGAAATTAGATGTGACCTTGCAAAATGTAAATATTCAGGTAACTAGGATTGCATAGAGGGCTGAACTTAGATTGGAGGTAGATTAATTCATTTCTCCTCAGAGAAAAATTTAAAAAGAAATTAACAAAGAAATACGATACTTTAATCCTCAAATGTTCTTAACATTTTAAATGGCTGTATACTAAATACTAGCTTTACTTTTTTTCCCATTTCCTTTCCTATATAGTTTCTTACAGAGTTAGAACTGCCAGTAAGAGTTTTTGATGTTTTCACAATTTTTTCAAAAGTCACAATTGTAAATGTTCTTACCTGCTTCGCATGGTTTTAGTGTATTTACTTAGTCACTTTATGTTTTTACACTACAGAGTCCTGACTAGCAAGCACTGACTATATATGCCTATTTAACAAATATAAATATGTATTTACTGCTATTTGTGCAAGTAGGAAAGATTGAATACAGGAAACTGTGAGTAAGCCAAATAGTTACAGATGGAAATACAGTGTATCTGTGTATTGCAAGATGGAAGAATCACTATTGTTAGGAAAAAGTAACTTCACACACTTGATTCTCATTTCTTAGGAAATGAAATCAACAAATGGGCCTACTGACCACAAGAAGAAAAGGCATCTATAAGATTTAAAAAATCTAAAATACAAACAACAGTGACTGCTTCTTTACATGAACAAAAGCCACTAGGAGATTAAAGACTCAACAATCTGCGGAAGATCAAAAAAATAAGAAAATTTCTCATCATAAAAATCCAACCTTATTATGCCATGGCATGATCTATTATATCTGTATGTTTTACAGATACCAATTACTTCTGCATCAAAGACTTGGTTTCTCCATTGACCTCAGTGATGTCTTTGGGGATTCTACTCTAATAACAAGGGAAACAGATAATAATAATAATAATAATAATAATAATAATAATAATTATTATTATTATTATTATTAAATAGGACAACATAAAACTAAAAAACAAAAGAAATCATTACAAAAATTGAAGAAGCAACTTACTTATGGAAGAAGATATTTGCATATCACACATCTAACAAGGAGTTCATATCTAAATTATATAAAGAACTTATACAACTCAACAACAACAATAAAACCAAACTACCTGTCCCAAAAATAGGCAGAAGATCTGAATGGAAAATTCTCCAAAGAAGACACACCAATGGGCAACAGGCACATGAAACAAATGTTCAACATCTTTAGTTATAAGGGAAATGTGGATCAAAACCATGATGAGATCTCACCTCACACTTGTGTTTATGTCAAAAATACTGGAGGGCCTTCCTGGTGGTATAACGGGTTAAGCACAGCACTATGTAGCTATCTAGAGCCACTGCAGCAGGAGTTCAATACCTGGCCAGGGAGATTCCTACATGGCGCAGCAGACCTCTCCTGCCTCGCCCGCTGCTCCCCTCAGCAGTGTAGATCCGCCTGTTCTGCTCCCCACTCTGTCTCTGGTGAATCCTCTCACCACCCCACACCTTCGGCCTACACCCCAGCTTGTATGTATAAATAAAGCAATCTTAAAAAAAAATACTGGAAGAAACAGATGTTGGTGAGGATGTGGAGAAAAAGGAGCTCTCATCCTCCATGGATGGGCATGTAAATTGGTGCAACCTCTATGGAAAACAGGAGAGTCTTTAAAAAACTAAGAAAGATACTATATGATCTAGTAATTCTACTCCTAGGTATCCATTCAAAGAATATGAGAATAATATTCTCATATTGATATATGCATCCATATATGCACTCAAGCATTATTCATAATAGCCAAGACATGGAAACAACCTAAATGCCCATCAAAGGATTACCGGATAGAATTGAGTAATGCTAGCTACTAAAAAAGAAGAAATCTTGCCATTTGTGACATTTATGGAACTTAAGGTGCTTATACTAAGCGGAAATAAATTAGAAAGTGAAAGACAAATAAATACTAGATGGTTCATCTGTGAAATATATATATAAATAAAGCAAACTAACAAAATAACTCTTAGATGGAAGAAAATACAGTGGTTACTAGAGGGGAAGGGAAAAAGGATGGGAGAAATGGGTAGAGGGGGCCCTTTTATCTAGGTGAATGGTACTAGAACTATGGTGGTTGTATGGTATGGTATACATTTTGAAGTGTGAAGCTGTACTCCCAAAACTTATATAGTATTTTAAACCAATGATACATCGATATAAATTTTATTTTAAAAAAGGCATGGTTTCTTTTTGTTATTGCTGTAATATTTTAACTTTTATGTCTATGACAAATAAGAAATTCAGAGTTGGGAGGAATTTAAATTGGACATATTCATTCAACATGTACTTATAAACTCTGTCTTTGGGAGTCTATATAAAATTACCATAGACTGGGTGGCTATAAAATCAGAAATTTATTTTTCACATTTTAGGAGTTTAGGACGTCTGCAGTTAAGGTGCTGATAGATTTGGTTTCAGAGTCTGGTGAGAGCCAACTTTGGGTTCATAGATCACCATATCTTGCTATACTTTCATATGTTGGAAGGGTTGAGGGACCTCTCTGGGGTCTCTTTATAAGGGCACTAATACCATTCATAAGAGCTCTACCCTCATGACCTAATCACTTTCCAAATGCCCCTCTTCCTACTTGCCATCACAAAAGGGATCAGATTTCAATATATGAATTTTGTTGTCTAAGGAACCTTCTACTGTTTGCTAGCATTATTCTAGAATGCTTATGTGGGATATCAGTGAAACTCATTAAGGAAGTAAGGGCAAGGCACTCTAAAATAAGGTGAATTATGTTAAGAAATTTAACATGAAATGTTAATTGAAAAATGAACTGAGCTAGGCAGGGGAGAAAAGAGGGAGTGGAAGGATGAATGTGATAATGCAGTGGCACTGGAAATTTGGTGGTGGACAAGCATATGCACGTGTGGAGGTGTGAAGCTCCTGATGTTACATAGTTTGTAAATGATTCGTAAATCAAGACAATGTATGAAAAGGAAAAGATAAAATAAACAAAAAAGAGAATTGCCCACCAGAAGAAAAATTGTTATAATATGCTAAAAACAAAACATTACGATAAGAACTTAATGATTTACATTTATCTTTTCTTTGGTTCTTACCATATTCCTAATAATATGCTAAATACCTTTAATATTATAGAACAAAGAATTTTTCTTTAGGTATTGGTTACATTAATTCATTTGCTCATAAGGCACAGTATCTTATAAATTAAAAATTAACAGGACTAATTACTACTCACATGGAAGAGTCACAAATCCAGGCAGAGTGGTTTGAAATGTTCTTTGGAAAGTCATCTTTCCTTTGCTCATTGATGGCAGCTGCATTGGGTAACAGAAGCAGCATTGCAGCAGGAGAATCAGCCTAAAATTTCTGTGGTGTTAAATGACAGAGATTACCTAACCAGTTTACAGTTGAATAATATTCATTAATGGCCCCATGTACTTAAGTGATCAGGCCCTACGGTCCTGTTGGGATGAGGTTTCTTTGGCAAGTTCTGTTTAAATTATTTATTTGATGAGTGTTTTTAATTTACTTTGCTGTGTGAAATTTAAAAAGGGGTGTTTTTCCAGGCCGAAACAATAAATGTCACCATCTAGTTCAAAAAGAAAAAAAGAGATTGCCTAACCAAGCTGACTATGGGAAAATCTACAGATGGGAAAGTGCCTGGCAAACAGCTGGTCACTATATTTGCCAAGAAAAGCACCCCCTCTACCAGTGGGGTGAAAAAACATCTATGCTACAACTGGGGGCTGCTGCTCTTCGAGAAATTCCTGTTTACCTGAAATCTACCCACCTTCTTTTGATCTGGAAACTGCCTTTAGAGAGGTTGATGAGGAAGATGGCCCTGGATTTCAAACACGACCTGAGGCTTCAGCATGCTGCCTTTGGTGCCCTTCAGGAGTCTGGTGGAACCATCTGGTGGATTGTTTGAAACACTATTGTGTGCCATCCATGTTGAGAGAATCACCATCATAACCAGACATCCAGTTGGCAGACTATACACAGGAAGAGAGAACTTAAGTGAAGACAATTTTATGGTGTTTTATAGTAAATTCAGTAAGATACTTTAGCTTAATATGTGACTTTTTGGATATGAAATCGTTTCTAATATCTGCTTAAGTCATTCCATCTTTCATTCAGGATAAATATAAAAAATTCAGTGGTATGAACACTTCTCATGAGTGACAAATTGAGAATATGCAGAAGGGATAGGATGGGCCCTATTTCCTGCTTCTCATAATGCACGTCTCTATTTGCTAAATATTTGTTGGGTAGGTATTAAGGTAGAATGATAAATATGTACAGGGTTCTTCTGCAGTAAAACTGGTTGTAACTCGATCCAAGTGCTTTATCAATTGGTGCCATTAAGTCTGACAATATATCACTGTGATAGAATGTGGACTTTTTCACAGGCGGAGATACAACTCTTATGACTCAATCAATCAACATCTTAACCATAGTATAGTTTCCTAAAAAATGAAAAAAAAAACCCCAAACCCTGACTGCTGTAGAATACACTATGCACATTTATAATAGCTATTTTATATATTGTAGTGTCAACATTTTTGAATTAAATGTTTTATATTCACATGCTGTGGGGAGTCTAGTCATTGGTTCTTTTTTTTTCCTTAACTAGACTGCATTTGTTTTCATAGTACTAAAATACTTTGTGCATAATCCCTTGTTCTACCACATGTTAATTAACTCTCTAGCTGAAACGTAAATACTGCTGAGGGCGTTATTTATGAGAACTCTAGAATATAATACAGTATGTTGTTACAAATCCTCTAAACTAGTTAACACAGCTTTTTGTGTGCGTTGTTGTTAGTCTCATAAAAGGGCTAAATTTTCCTCTACCAAAAGGAAACAACACAAAAGTTCTTTTCCTTGTGGATTTTGATTTATAATAAACCCTAGGCTAAGCCTGCTGTGGTTAGGGGTGCACAGCTCCAACTTACTGAACCTCTGCTAGTTAAAATGGTATCCACTTAGGTGACATCTGGCACACACACTTGTGGGAGGAATATTTAGAGATGACTTTACAAGTGGTGTCAAAATTTACCCTGTTGAGGTTCTTAGGTAAATTATGTATATCAACAAAGTTTATAAATTGTGTGTTCATTTATTTCTAATGTTTGCCATTTCACTTATCTATTTCAGATGACTCCAGAGTTGATGATAAAAGCATGTACTTTTTATACTGGACGTTTAATAAAGACACACTTTTGGTAAGAATGTGATTTTAATATACTGTTCCTTTCCCTTTGGGTTTTCATTCTTAATATTCTGCATATGAAGAAAAACTCACTTTTGACCACTTGTCCTGATTTTATCTACTTAACCCCCTCACCACCATTTTGTATTATGTATTCTATATTGAATTGACTTTTACTTAGCTAAAATATGTTCACTATCTGCTCCCCACTCTGTTATTTTAGAAAGGTAGTCTCTACGTATACTATGTCATATACTATCTTCATTGGTGTCAGGGGTGTCGTGTTGGAACCAAACATATCTGAACATCATGAAACACATATATTCTTATCACATGAAATGAAGAAAGATTATAAACATCCATGTACCAGATTCAGGGAATTTGATGCTACATTTGTCTAGTTCAGGTCTAGTTTCACCTCTTAGTAGATTATGGGGAAAAACACTTTGGATTCCAGAACATTCTAGGTTTTAGAGATGTAGAAAAGGAAAGAACATGCTCAAAGGAAATACAAGAACTGGCTGGAAATAAAACAATGAAAATAACAATTTATTTCTAGGCTATGCTTTTGAAGTGATAAAGGAGGTTACTACGTCTTCTCCCTTTTAATTTATTTACTGATATATTGTCATAGCATCAAAATAATACTTATCTCTGTTTTCTGCATGTAGCTCTTGGAGAGACATAGCAGTACCGCCTATAAATGAAGATGCAATAATAGCTGAAAAAATGGCAAGAGCAAAGGAATACAACGATTTCAGATTTAAAAAATATGTATTTCATCACTGGCATGCTTATGTGAAAGACAGAAAAGAACGAATTCAAGGTAAATTCTTACATTGTAGCATTAGATTTTGTATTCATTTGGTCCCTTAAATTCAACAAACTTAACAGCTAAGCATAGTTTGTTCTAGAGAATTTATTATTTTTATATCTAGAGAACTATGATGAAATGTAAAGTCACTAAATTAAAATATCTAATGAGCTATGTCTCAAAGGATTTTATTGTAATTGAAAACAGGCAAATTTAAATTAAAATATATATGTATTTGTGTGATATATATACAAATATAAATATAATTAAGAATCCACTATCAGCCTTTTTACATAGTAGGGAGCTGGTAAGATATTGATGGTTACCAAATTGACTATTTTGATACAGAACTCTCTGCATTCTTTATAGATATTTCACATGATGGATACAAGAAGAAACTGTAAATACAAATTTTCTTTTATTTAAACCCATCATGGCTGTAATGAGCGGACAGTGCATATGCTTGATCTTAGCAGCAGAGAGCAACAACTCCAGCCTGTAGCTTAGATTTTATCCAGCTCACCAGACAATAGATTCGTTTATGGCTGTTGCCAATAGGAGAATCATTTCCTCCTCATGGGCCGCTGTTAGTACCTCAGTCAGAATGGATGTTCCACAGGTTTTAACATCCAGATAAATGGCCTCTGTTTCTGGAGAAAACAATTGCCTGCAGCTAAGAAGCCATTGCACTCTGGAAGCAAAGTCGGAGGCCTGCCTCAGTCATCTTCCTGATCTGGTTCCTTTATTTGAGTTTGGAACCTGGGTTAAAAATACATATGTAGGGCATTTCTATCTAATATACTATAGGACATTTAACTGAATCAGAATACTACATCATGATTGTATTTCTCTGAATAAATTTGGAAGTTCTTGTTTTGTAAAGAACAAATTTATTTTAAAAATGGTACCTATCTTGACATTTTATCATGTCCATTACAATTTAATATCTAAAGGCAAAGTTGATATTTGCAGATTAATAAAGTCTCAGGAGTGCTATCTACTGCAGTCAAGAGTGGTTAGTTTGAGATGCAATTAAAATGAAACAAAAACTATCAGGTGAAATATTGGGTCATATTAAAAATGTGAATGGTATTAAACATGTTGTTTTTGGAAACAACTTTAGTTCTATCCAGTGATCCAATCTTTTTTCCTCAGCTGTACTATTACGGATACAACAGATCATCCGCTATCAGAAGCAAATAATTATACTAACTAAGTGGAGAGATAAAGCAAGACAAAAGTATAAAATGAGAGAAGATGAGCTGGTATGGTTCACTGGAAAATTAGTTATTTTAGGAATGGAATTTTACTATTATATTGATGCTACCTCAGATATATAATACTGTGTGTGGAAAAAATTAAATTTCTAAATATTATATATCAATACTTCTGATGAGGCCCTTGTTCTCTTACTGTATAATTTAAATTTCACTCAGCTACCTAAAATATTTCCTATTAAATTCTGTTTTGCATAAACATCAAGGAAAAAATCTTTTAACATTTGTTCAAATTTATTGATAAAGACTAAGTATTTTATTTAAGGAAATATTTAGATGGAATAATGTCTAAAATGGAAGAGAAACTGATATGAGTATTATAAATAAAAACAATTTATTCTTTTCTAAATAAGAATAAATTGCTATTTATTCTTTTTCAACATTCAATTAATACATTATAACCTTAATAATCATTTATTTTTTTAATTACTAAAATGCTAAATTTAAAGGATCATTCTTAATTGGGGCACCAGGCAGTAAGTCAATTAAAACAGAGGACCTAAGCAAACGCCTCCAAATTTAAAAATGTCTCCAGTTTGTTTAAACTATCAATGTACTATTATTTAGAGTTGACTTAGAATATTCATTGTGACTACTAGGATCAGCCATAGAAACATGCTGGAGATATTTATAGTTACATTATTAACATTCCTTGAAATACAAAGTCAGGATAAATAGGAAAGGGAAAAAGAGGAACAAAATTTTTATGTTTTCCAGTCAATGCCTCCCACCCCAAATTGGATCAGAGACTGTGACGGGTGATATCACACATGAATCAAGACAGTACAAAAAAATTCATTCCTCACATAATGCCTAAGTGTGCAAAGGATACTGAGATGGGTAAAGCATAGTTTTGGGTGTCCAGAACTTCACTATTCACTGATAATGACCTGGTAGTCTGCTAGGATGTGCTCTAAATGTAGTGGACAATACTCTCAATGTTGCCAGCTGAACAGTATGCTTTGGGCTAACTATTTTAGTCTGTGCATTCAGACTAAGCTAGTGTTTTGACCCCAGCCTATGTTTGATCACTGATTGTCTAATAATGAAATAGATAAATACACATAACCTTTCTGCCCCTCTAACACACCCTCTTCCCTTATTTAACATCCCTGAGAGCAGGCGGTATTGTTCTCTTAATTCTCCTTATACACTAAGTATAATATTTTGCACAGTAATTTGTATGTTGATATATATGACAATGTATATTTTATATAATGTATATCTCTAATACAGATGTGTATTATATAGTTAATTGGTTGTTTAGAGAAAAATATTTTTCTAGTTATGTGACTTCTTGGTCTCACAATTATCACACATTCACTTAGATGGAGTAAGGATGGCAGGTGTGTGCTGGGAGAAGCAGGGAACACTTCTGTGTGCTAGTTCTCACGTTCATGCTCTTCCTTGGACTCTTAACACATATGTGCATATTACACCAAAATTGTGTATGTGTGTCTTTTTCT
The DNA here is from genome assembly GCA_004024925.1 of Scalopus aquaticus. NCBI lineage: Eukaryota > Metazoa > Chordata > Mammalia > Eulipotyphla > Talpidae > Scalopus > Scalopus aquaticus. The sequence continues at coordinate 11,760 of PVIJ01015801.1, forward strand.
TTATATTTGGTTTTTAGGAATGTATCAACATTTAAAATGGGGACTTCCTAAATCAGGCCAGTCCCCACATTCATTCCTCTTGACTGTCCTTTTTCATCTTTATGCCAACCACCTCCCTTTCACATCCCAAATACCAGTTTTGTCATAACCAGAACATTGAGTCTGTGGGTTTCAGTTTCCTCTTCTGTAGAAGAGGAGGCTGGACTGTATCTTCAAGGTGGCTACTTGTGCCAATATTGTATGACAACTAGTGGAAATCATCTACAATGCCTGGTTGGCTCAGAGAATATTAAACATATTATGGACAATGATAACTTATGCAATAATGACAATAAATAATGTTTTATATGCTATCATTTGTCAAGAATTGTGTTTTATATATACCATCTCATTTAACCCTTACAACAATTCCATGGAATTTGAAAATTATTTTCACGGCAGATGTTACAACATGAAATTCAATTGAAAACATGGAAAAGCAAGTTAAAATCCGCTGGAGATGAACCCACTTCTCATAGACAAAGTGTGTCTGAAGTGTCTTTTGTATTTGACATTTCACTGTTACCCGAAAGAGCAATATTACAGGTTTGTATGCACTTATGTGCCTTAACTAGTTATTTTCACAATGTTTGTTTGAAGAGTGGTTTTATGAACCTTACATAACTGATGGAGACCATATTTCAAAGAAATGTATTTTTTATAACTAAGTTTGGGCTATCACTTTTTGGGAGGTCACCCATTTTTGACTATATGTAAGTTACACTTGATCATGATTTATGATTCTCTTAATTTATTGTTGAATTCAATAGTCCAGGTTTTAGGGATTTTTGCCTCTATTCATCAAGGATATTGGTCTGTAGATTTCTTTTTTGTGATCTCTTTGTCTGGTTTTGGAATCAGGGCAATAATGAACCTCATAGAATGTTTCTGGAAGTTTCCCCTCCTTTTCAATTTTAGGAGAGTTTTAGAGTAGGACAGTATTGATTCTTTTTTGTAAGTTTAATATAATTCACTAGTGAAGTCATCTAGTCCTGTACTTCTGTTTTGTGGGAGGCTTTTGATTATTGTTTTTCAAAAGAGCTTCTAGTATTTTTTTTCTTTTGAAGTAAAGATTTATTTTAATAGTTTAAATTCACAAGAGTTGCAAAGATAGTTCAGATAATTCCTATCTGTACAGTTCCTAACTGTACAGTTTCTTTTATTGTTAATGTTTTATATTAGTATGATATATTTATTATAATTAATGTGCGTGTAATGTATATAATACTAAAGAATACATTATTATTATAACTCAATTTTTTACTGAGGTAGCACTAGTTTACAACTATGATTTAGAAGTAAACACTTACACTCTTCAGATGTGTTACCATGCCACACCTATCACCAAGGCACCCATAGTCCTCTGCCATAGTCAATTGTACCCCTCCTACTTTGCTCCTCCCCCTTTATTCCTCCCTTCAGGTAGCCTCAAGTTTACAGTCAGATTTCTAGAGTTTGTTATTGCTTTGGTTATCTCTGACCCTGTGTTTTGTACCTCTGTATTCCACATAAGGGAGAAACCATTTGGTATTTGCCTTTCTCCTTTTGACATATTTGACTTAGCATTATCCAACCCAGTTCCATCCATGTTGTCACAAATACTGAGTTTATCTATTTTTTTTTATAGCTGAGTAGTATACCTTACACACACACACATACACACACACACACACACATATTTATAACACATCTTCATAATCCCCTCATCTGTTCTTAGATACATAGGTTGTTTCCATAACTTGGCTATTATAAATAGTGCTGCAATGATATAGGAGTGTGTATTATGTTTTTATATTCTTTTTTTTGGTTAATTAATTTTTTTTTGATTGTACAATATGATTGGTCTGTTTTCCAAGTTTTATTATAAAGAGATAATGACATTTCTTTTTTTATATTTATTTGTATCTTTTACATTGTAATGCATTCCCCATGGGTTACCCACCACCAATTCACCCGTGAACCATCACCACAGTCCCTTGTGCGCCCCTCCCCCCATTTTGAACCCTATCCTCCCCCTCCTTCTCTGAATATTTCTCTCTTATTTGATGTCTCTAGAATCCTGTTATAAGCGAAATCATTCGATATTTTTCTCTTTCTTTCTGGCTTATTTCACTGAGTATGATCCCTTCTAACGCCATCCATGTTGCTGCGAATTGCATGTGTTTGTCCTTTTTGAATGCTGAATAGTATTTCATTGTGTATATGTACCACATCTTCTTGATCCAATCATCTATTTTTGGGCATCTGGGTTGTTTCCATACCTTAGCTATTGTAAAAACTGCTGCAATAAATGTACAGGTGCATGTATCCTTTCGGATTAATGTTTTTGTGTCCTTTGGGTAGATTCCCAGAAGTGTATTACTGGGTTGTATGGAAGTTCCATTTTTAGCAATTTGAAGAACAGCCATGCGGCTTTCCATAGTGGTTGGACCAATTTGGATTCCCACCAGCAGTGTAGGAAAGTTCCTTTTTCTCCACATCCTCACCAGCATTTGTTGTTCCCTGTTTTTTTAAAGTGTGCCATTCTCACTGGTGTGAGGTGGTATCTCGTTGTGGTTTTGATTTGCATTTCCCTGATTATAAGAGATGCTGAACATTTTTTCATATACCTATTGGCCATTTGCTTTTCTTCTTTGGAGAAGTGTCTTTTTAGCTCTTCTGCCCATTTTTTGATTGGATTGTTGACTTTGTTTTTGTTGAGTTGTGTGAGCTCCTTGTAGATTTTTGTTATCAGTCCTTTATTGGTTGTATTTTGTGCAAAGATTTTCTCCCAATTAGTAGGGTGCCTGTTTGTTTTGGTTAATGTCTCTTTTGCTGTACAGGAGCTTTTTATTTTGATGTAATTCTAGTTGTTTATCTTTTCCTTCACCTCCTTCGTTTTGGGGGATGTGTCTTTAAAAATGTTACTAAGATGTATGTCATATATTGTTTTGCATACATTTTCTTCTATATATTTTACGGTTTCAGGTCTGATGCCCAAGTCTCTTATCCATTTTGAATTGGCTTTCGTGCATGGCATGAGGTAGTAGTCTAGTTTCATTTTTCTGCATGTAGCTGTCCAGTTTTCCCAGCACCATTTGTTGAACAAACTGTCCTTGTTCCACTGCATATTCTTTACACCTTTATCAAAGATTAGTTGTCCATGTGTATGTGGATTGATTTCTGGGTTCTCTATTCGATTCCATTGATCTGTGAGTTCTATTTTTGTTCCAGTACCATGCAGTTTTAATTATTATGGCTTTGTAGTATAGTTTGAAGTCTGGGAGGGTGATACCTCCTTTCTCCTTTTTGTCAGGAGAGCTTTGGCTATTCAAGTTTTTTTGTGGTTCCATATGAACTTCATCAGAAGTTCATCAGAAGAATGTCATTGAGATTTTTACTGGAATAGCACTGAATCTGTAAATTTCTTTTGGTAGTGTGGCCATTTTGAAAATGTTGATTTTCCAATCCATGAGCAGGGGATGTCTTTCCATTTCTTTGTGTCTTCTTCTATTTCTTTTAATAATATTTTATAGTTTTCTTTGTATAGGTCCTTTACCTCTTTTGTTAGGTTTATTCCCAGGTATTTGATTTTTTTGTTTTGATTGCAAAAGGGGTGGTTTTCTTGAATTCCTCCTCCTCTGATTGATTGTTTGCATATAGAAAGGCTACTGATTTTTGTGTGTTGATTTTGCATCCTGCTACTTTATTATATTGATTGATTATTTTGATTAGTTTTTGTGTGGAATTTTTAGGGTTCTCTATGTATATTATCATATCATCTGCAAATGGTGATAGCTTTACTTCTTCTTTCCCTATTTGGATTCCTTGTATGCCTTTCTCTTGTCTTACTGCTCTGGCTAGGACTTCCGGTATTATATTGAAAAGCAGTGTGTTGACAGTGGACATCCTTGTCTTGTTCCAGATTTCAGGGGAAAGACTTTCAGCTTTTCACCACTGAGAATGATATTGGCTATGGGCTTGTCATATATGGCCTTTATCATGTTGAGGTATGTTCCTTCTATCCCTAGAATTTCGAGGACTTTCATCATAAATGGATGTTGGAATTTGTCGAATGCTTTCTCAGCATCTATTGATATGATCATATGGTTTTTATTTTTCTTTTTGTTGATGTGTTGGATTACATTTATTGACTTTCTGATGTTCAACCATCCTTGTGCCCCTGGAATAAATCCCACTTGGTTGTGGTGAACTATCTTTTTGATGTATTGTTGGATTCTGTTAGCTAAAATTTTTTTGAGGATTTTTGCATCAGTGTTCATTAGAGAGATTGGCCTGTAGTTTTCTTTTTGTGTGTTGTCCTTGTTTGGTTTTGCTATTAGGGTGATGTTGGCTCCATAAAACGTATTTGGTAGTATTCCTTCCTTCTCAATTTTTTGAAAAATTTTGTGTAGGATAGGCACTAGTTCATTTCTGAACGTTTGGTAGAATTCATTTGTGAACCCATCTGGTCCTGGGCTTTTGTTTTGGGGGAGGGTTTTGATTACTGTTTCGATTTCACTGCTTGTAATTGATCTGTTTAGGTGTTCTATTTCTTCTTGATCTAGCTTAGGATGGTTGTATAATTCTAAGAATTTGTCCATCTCTTCTAGATTGTTGAACCTATTTGCATATAACTGTTCATAGTAGTCTATGATTATTCTTTTGATTTCTGTTATATCTGTTGTAATTTCTCCTCTTTCATTTATGATCCTATTTATTTGTGCTTTTTCTTGTTTTTTCTTTGTGAGCCTGGCTAGAGGTTTGTCTATCTTGTTTATTTTTTCAAAGAATTAGCTTTTGGTTTCATCGATCTTTTGGATTGTTTTTTTTAACTTGTATTTAATTTATTTCTGCTTCGATTTTTATTATTTCCTTTCTTGTACTGGCTTTTGGGTTCTTTTTCCAGTTCTTTAAGGTGTGATATTAGGTTGTTTCTTTGAGATCTTTCTTGTTTTTTGATGTGAGCCTGTATTGCTATGTATTTTCCTCTTATAACAGCTTTTGCTGTGTCCCATATATTCTGGAAAGTTGTGTCCTCATTGTCATTCATCTCCAGGAACTTTTTAATTTCTTCTTTGATCTCCTCATTGATCCAGTGGTCTTCCAGTAGTGTGGATTTCAATCTCCATGAGGTAGGAGAGTTCCTTGTTTTCTTTGTGTGGTTTATGTCCAGTTCGATGCCTTATGGTCAGAGAGGATAGTTGGTATGATTTTGATCTTGGTATATCTGTTGATGTTTGTCTTGTGTCCCAGTATGTGATCTATCTTGGAGAATGATCCGTGTGCACTTGAGAAGAATGTATATTCAGAATTTTTGGAATGCAGTGTCCTATATATGTCTGTTAAACCCATGAGATCTATGTCTTTATTTAGGGCTTTAGTGTCCTTACTTATGTTTTGTCTCATTGATCTGTCCATTGGTGAGAGTGGAGTGTGAAAGTCTCCTACTATATATGTATTTTCTCTAATGTCTGTTTTCAGAGATGATAATAGTTGTCTGATGTATTTTGGTGCTCCTTCATTTGGTGAGTATGTGTTGATGATTGTTATGTCTTCTTGATAAATTGTCCCTTTAATCAAAATGTAATGACCATCTACTTTTTTAATTTTGAAGTCTATTTATCTGATATAAGTATAGCTGTTCCTGCCTTCCTTTTTGGTCCATTTGCTTGTAGAACTGTTTTCCAACCTTTTACTTTCAATCTGTGTTTATCTTTTGTAGTTAGATGTGTTTCCTGTAGGCAGCAAAAGGTTGGGTTCTGTTTTTTAATCCAATCTGCTACTCTGTGTCTTTTTATTGATGAGTTTAATCCATTTACATTCAGAATTAATATTGATACATTAACGGCCATATTATCCATTTTGTTGGCCTTTTTGTGATTTTATTCCTTACCTAATTCTCTTCTCTGTTGAGAATTCTCATTCTTCTGTTGGTTTTGACTTTAGGGTTTCTTGTACTATTTTTTGGAGTGGGGTTTTAGCAGTGATTAATTTCTGGAGATTTTGTTTGTCTGAAAAGGTTTTGTTTTTTTTCAAAGATTTATTCATTTATACACAAGCTGGGGTACATGCCAGAGGCGTGGGGCGGTGAGAGGGCTCACAGAGACAGAGTGGGGAGCAGAACAGGCAGATCAGAAATACACTGCTGAGGGGAGCAGCGGGCGAGGCAGGTCCGCCATACCATGTAGGAATCTCCCCGGCTGGGCGTCAAACTCGATGCCAACAGCTCCACAGCGCAGCGCTCAACCACCGCGCCACCAGGGAGGCCCTGAAAAGGTTTTTATCTTTCCTTCATAGATGAATGAGAAGCTTTGCAGGGTAGAATATTCTTGGTTGGAATTTGTTGGCTTGGAGATTGTTCAATATGTTGGTCCATTCTCTTCTAGCCCATAGTGTTTCCTCTGAGAAGTCTGATGTCATCTTGATTGGTTTTCCTTTATAGGTTATCTGTTGCTTCTCCCTTATCATTTTCATTATTTTTTCCTTGTCTTGGACCTTTGGGAGCTTTACAATTATGTGTCTAGCAGTGGTTCTCCTTTTGTTGAGATAATTTGGAGTCTGTCTAGCTTCCTGTAAGTCTATTTTCATGTTTGGGAAGTTCTCTTCAATTATCTCCTTGAATAGCTTTTCAGTTCCTTGGTCTTTCTCCTCACCTTCTGGTACTCCTATGACTCTTATATTTCCTTTCCTCATGGTGTCTGATAGCTCTCTGAGTGTCTCTTTGTTCTTTTTTTCTCTGTACTCCTCTTTCCTTTTCTGCTTTGTGTCTTTGTCTGTATCTTCGAGAGTACTGATTCATTCTTGCATTTCTTCTATCTTCTTGGCTTTTCCAGATATCCTCCAGTTCCTTCACTTTCTTTTTAAGTTCATGAGTTGTGTTCTTGTTTCTTTCTGCATTTTCTCTGAACTCTTTAATTGTTTTCATTATGGCTTTTTAAAATTCTTTGTCTGTGAGTTGGAGATATTCTTCCATGTCCATATTGTCTGTTTCTGGAGCTAGAGGTTGGCTTTCCTTCTGTGGTGTAATATTCCTCAAAGAGCCTGCTTGATTGTTTGTAGTTCTTTTCCTTCCTGTTGTTAGCCTTTGGTTTTGCTCTGTTCGTAGTGCCCCTGTACCGCTCGTGTTGGTGGGCATGATTTCTGATTTCACTTGCTGAGTTGTGGTCGTGTCTGTCTAGTGTCTGAGCTTCTGTGACTGGGTATCATCTAGGTGCTCTTCTGTTATGGTAGATGTTGACGTGGGTTATGCTTTGCAGCAGAAGCTCCTGCTTTTTCAGCTCCCACTGTGGGGAGGGTGTCCAGTTTCTCAGCCTGTTGTAGTTAAGAGTTTCATGTGGTGACTTGCCCCCCCAGACACACTTTGTGTCTTATTCCACTGGGAGGTGCCTGCTGGGAGGGTGGAATGTATTTCTCTATTGATCTTCAAGGCCCCTCTAGCTGTATCTCAGATGTATTTTCTGATCACTGTGGTTGGCTCTGAAGGTGGGGGAGGGGAGAGTTCTGATGAGCTTCTTTCTTCTTTATTCTAATCCCTCAACTTCCCTCCACATCGGAATCACGGGTGGAGGTGCTGCAGCCTGAGCAGCGTGTCTGAATCTCTTTGTCTCCTCAGAATCTCGCTGCCACCTCTCCTTATCAGATGTTTTCATGAGAGATTCAAGCCTAGCGATCTTTTGCTGCCATGTTGGGTCACGTGATCCCTCATGTGTTTGTATTCTTTGGGTGGATACCTACATGTGGAATTGCTGATAGTTCCTTACTCATGATGGATCTGTTCATGTTTTCTATTTCGTCTTGAGTCAGTCCTAAATAGTGTATTTGGGACTTTTTAGTGTTCCTAAAAATTTGCCCATTTCTTCTAAGTTGTCCAATTTGTTAACATATAATTGTTTGTAATATTCCCTTATGATGTTTTGTATTTCTGAAGTATCTCTTGTAACTTCTCATTCATTTTTATTTTATTCATTTGTGTTTTTTCTTTCTCCAAGTCTGGTTAAAGATTTGTCTCCTCCTTTGTTCATCTTTTCAATGAACCAACTCTTTAATATTTGGATTTTTTAAAAATCTCTATTTTGGTAATTTCTGTTCTACTTTTCATTATTTCCATCTGTCTACTGACTTCCAGTTTTGCTTTTTCTTCTTTTCCTAGTTCCTTTAGCTGTGAGCTTAGATTTCTTATTTATGATTCTTCCTGTTTCCCGAGTTAGGCCTATATTGCTATCAGTTTTCCTCTTAGTATTGTTTTCACTGCATCTCATAGGTTCTGATATCTTGTCTTCATTTTCACTCATTTCAAGGTATTTTTTAAATTTTACCTTTGATCTCATTGTTTAGTAGCATGTTGTTTATTCTTCACCAACGTGTAGTTTCTCTCTCTTTCTTCTTTTGGTTAGTTTCTAGTTTCATATCCTTATTATCAAAAAAGATACTTGATAATATTTCAATATTCATAAATTTATTGAGACTTGTTTTGGGTCCTAATATATAGTTTGTCCTTGTTTTGTGCACACTTGGAAAGAATGTGTATTCTCGTGTTTTGGGCTGGAATGCTCTATAAATATCTACGAAGTCCATCTCATTCAATTTTTCATTTAAGGCCATTGTTTCCTTGTTGATTTTCTGTCTGGGTGGTCTGCCCATTGCTGGAAGCGGGATGTTAAAGTTCCTACAACTATAGTGTTGCTGTTAATATCTTCTTTTAGGTCTATTAAATTTGCTTTATATATACTTTAGCAATCTTTTATGATGCACCAATCTTTGTGTTTTTCCTTCTTGGAGATTTATGTTTTCAGCAAATTTGGGAAGTTTTCAGTCATTATTTCTTCAAACATTTTTGTCTCCTTTCTTCTTATGGACTAAAAGTACACATATATTAGACAACTTAATATTGCTCCACAGGTCACCTAGTTCCTGTTCATTATTTTTTCTTTCTATGCTGCACTTTGAATAGTGTTTTTATAGCTATGTCTTCAAGTTCAACACAGCATATGTGCAACTGTCTTAAAGAACAACTAGGTTGTACAAATCCCACACAAACGCAGCACTACTCACCAAAATTAGAAAAAAAGGCACCAATGATTTATATAATAGATAACCAAAAACAAATTGTTGAATTTTAAAGATAAAATGAACTTAGCATGCTTTCTAATTCATAGTGACTTATGTTAACCTTCTCTACAACTATCTTAAAAGAAAAAAAAATGCATGTAGTCAATCTTGAGTTTAGAAACATCTCAGAAAGAGACAGAGAGAAAAGATGGGCACAATAAATGACAACTTGCTCTAGTGCACAGCAAGAAAATCATTGGTTACTAGTTGTATTCAGCTTGGTTAGTAGCAGGGATTATGTAGTTGTTGCTGACTACCTCTCAAACTCCCAAAGTTGAAGTGTTTGCCTAGTAGGAAAAAGTTTTGCAGGATCTAATTTGCAATTAAACACTTCCTGCTTAACTATTTTTCAGTCTAGGGTTACAGGATGAATCTCTTTGTGTTCTGACAGGTTATTTAAGATGGTTTCTAAAGCCATGTAGGTGAATTACTCAGTCTCACTGGGTCTCTTCTAGGTATACAGGAGGTATACATGTTATTATTAAAACTCATGATTTTTTTCTCTTTAAAAAATACACAAGTAGTAAAGGAGCAAATTTTATTATAGTGTAAAATTGGAAATGAACAATCCCAATAATCAAGTACTGAATTATAGTTATGTTGGGTTTGTTAAGCTTATTAATATAATAGACTTGCAAACTTAAAATTTTAAATCATAATTTTAAAATGGAATTTAATTTGTTGACTTATTTGGTCAACTAATTCTCAGGGACTTGACAAATGAAGGTGTAAAAGCATAAAAAGGTAATGTGGGCTGGATCTATACTTGATTTAAAGTTTTGGATTTTTACATTAATTCAAAAGGATACCTGCACCCCTATGTTTACTCCCGCACTATTTACAATAGGTAAGATATGGAAACAACCTAAATGCTCAAAGATAGATGACTGGGTCAAGAAGATGTGTTATATATACACAATGGAATACTATTCAGCAATCAAAAAAGATAAATTCATGCCATTCACAACAACATGGTTAGAGCTAGATGGGAATATGCTCAGTGAAATAAGTCAGAACAAAAAAGAAAAATATAGAATGGTTTCACTTATAGGAGGAACATAGGGGATCCAAATAAGGGATCAGGAAAAAATAACAATAATTATAATTTAAAAAACCCCAACCATGAAAAAAAGAATTCTGTGGGGGAGAAGGAAGAAAAGGGATCAAAACAGGGGTGAGAAGAGCACAAGGGACTATGGTGATGGTTCACAGGTAAACTAGTGGTGGGAATTTTATGGGGAATACTTAATGAGGTAAAAGATATAAATAAATAAATATATATATATATATATATATATAAAGTTTTTGGATTTTTCAGTAAGTTTTTATTTTTAAAAATAAATTAAGGTTTGTATATTTAGACTGCCTAAATTTTTGAAGGAATAATTGAAAACAGAAATCTGGAATGGAATACAATTTGATTATTTGGAAGAAACATTGAAATTGCAGGCTTGCTTTTTGTGTTCGGTTACATCAATTCATGAAAACAAGTCAGATTCTGTTTTACAACTATTTTCCCTAGTATCATTTACCCATTAGAAAATGCTGCTTAGTTAGCAGATGTTAGGATTCATACACTATCAGTCAACTCTGAGCTAGTGGGAGGTTGGCAAGGTTTTCTTTTCTTCTTTTTTTTTTTTTTTTAGTATGTTTAGTTTGGCCAGCAATATATAGAGAAATTATGTTGATGAATTTGGAAAGTCTAAATAATATAGTTAAGTAATGCAGTGGTCTTAAAATGTAAAATTGCTCAACTAGCTTAATAATATTAGTAGTGTTTGGGGGCTGTCTTTTATTTTAAACAACTATAACTTTTTGCTTGCTTGCTTGTAAAAGATATGTATTGTGTAGACTTGAGTTATAAAATTACCTTTAAGATTTTATAATGTTGATGACATCATCTTATATGTGTGTGTGTGGGGAAACAACTGTATAGTTATTAAAACTTGTACCATGTTACAGAAGAGCCAGATGGTTCTGGCATGTTAGATTAAATTACTTAGAATTATAAAACAAGAGTAGTCTCAGTGACTTTTGGAATCCATGTTTTGATGACCTTAGAGGTCAATCTGACCTCAATTTACCAAAGCAGAAAGTGGTTCCAGGTTTTGTAGGCATGTACTACATGAACTTCAGATAAGGGAGGATTCTGAAACCACATTGCTCTATCAGGGAACTATGTGTATGTTGGCTCGATATGTGATGTGGGTGAAAAGGCAGATGAAGCAAAACAAAAATTGCTTTAGGATCAGTTTATTTTTGATAGAAGACTCCTCTGCCTGCAGGCCTCACTTTATCACTTCACCCCTAATCAGTAATGCTATCTAAGTTAAGTAATTTACAAATGATTTTGGCATAAAGTTTTATGAGTATAAGTTATGGAATATGCTATGTTTATTTTAGTAGGCACCATCTTTGAAAAACAACATATAATTTGTAAGATGAAAAAACTATAACACAGAAAAAGGCAACTCCATGGAAACATGGGGTAGTGTGCTCTGGAGTCTGGGTGGTCCATTCTGCCACTTACTACCCCAACTTGGCCATGCTGCTTAATCTTTTGATTTCTAAGTTGTTGAATTTGGAATGGGGGGAATAATAATAATATCTCCTGCATTTGCTAGTATGAAGGTTAAATTAATAAGAAGTGCTTAGAACAATACCCACCATATAGTAATTTCTTAGTAGAAGTTACCATTATAAACATACTGAATTTAGATGACAAAGTGATGAAGAAGACACTGAATGAGAATTCCTGAAGACTGGATACTAAACTTAGCCCTGCCAGCTCTGCAGCTTTCTGACCTCCCACAGTACATTTAACTTCTCTCAATATCAGTTTTCAGACTTAAAAATCCCTAGCATTAAGTTTGTACTTGTAACTTCTGTAAAATGAGGAGCTGAGCAAGATAAGCTCTAGGATCACTTGTAGCTTCTCAAATATCTATGAATCTTGGATGGACACAAATATCCCTGCAGAGGAAAATGTTAGGCATAAATGCAGAACATCTTAGAGAGAGCTTTGCCCAAGTTCTTGTCCATCTCTGGAACTCTTCTCCTCCCAATGCTAGTTTAACTAGGTCTTTCTTTTTCTTTACATATCAACTTAAATGTCACCCATGAAAAAGACCTCTTGACTGCCTAATCTAAAATCAATCCTTGCTATAAGGCTGTGTTCTTTTCTTTGATGATACATCTCATTATAAAGAATTAGTAATTTCTAATAATGTTCTTGCTTTTTATCTCTCCAACTATACTATATACTTTTTGGGTTCAGGTATTATCTCTGTTTTGATTATTTGTTTATTTTTTTTGCCCTCAGCACGTAAGAAATTGGTACAAGCAGGCATTCAATGAAGATTTTCTTTCATTTATTTAACAACTATATTGAATGCTTATGTTAACTAGATATAAAATTGGAACAATGGCACAGGGCCTTATTACTGTGGCTTTGTATTGTCCACTCAGAAGTTGGGCTTAAACTAGTGGCAGTGAGTCGACAGTAGAAAGCTATTCTTTTTCGTTGTCAGTTGTCTTCCCTCCCTCTCCCCTTGCCCTGGTTTAATCATGGGGGTTGGGTGAAACCTGGAGACAGAAGGAGCTTTTTTCTAAGAATAAGCACTAGAATAGCATTAATGGGGATGAAAAGAAAAGGACCAGGTGAGAACCAAAGCATTGACAGAATTCTTGGCTCAACAGTAAGGGTAGTGAAAGGGTGAGTGCAGAGTCTGATTGGACAGTGTTGAGCCTGGGCGACTAGGTATATGAGGAATTCAGAATAATGAAGTCCAGAGTGCAGTCAGGTTCTTTACTGATCTTAAAGGTCTGACTCATACTGCTCACCACTTTTTCCTGACTCATGCCTTCTGTCTTGCCAAATGTTTTTCTTTCCATATCATGCAAGATTCAATTGAAATGGTGGCTGGAGCCTAATTCCTTTGAGCAGTTTACCATCTGTTTTGGATGGCCTGCGGTCTGCATTGAAGCAATTTACCAGTTAACTCAAGAGTTTGTTCTCCATGTTCAGAAGATAACTCTTATTGCACTACAAGATAAAATTTAATAGGAGAGAACTTCTCCTGCTCCTTCCATGTGCCTTCCCTGGCCCTGACACCTTCAATTTATTTCTTTCTATTGATTTATTCTTTCATACCCATCAATGTATCTGATTCATTCCTTTCCTATAAGACATTTCTCAACACTCATTCTCTCTTGAGTTAATAGTCTATTTTTCTCCTTATGTGTGTTGTCAAACTTACTGACTCTACCTCCACCTGTCCACCAAGCCACTCAGAAACTGCTTTCAAATAGCTTCTACCTTGGTGTTCCAAAGGCACACATCATTTCATCATTTCTATCCTTTAACCTTTTCTCCTGTATCCCATTTCTATATGAATGCCATTATCATAGACTCAATTGACCTAGCTAGAATTTGCTTATTTGCTTTGGCTCATTTCCTTTACCCCCAATATATGTGGCTTCCTTTTTAACTTGTAATCTCTCTCACTTTCTCCTCTCCATTCTCTCTAGTACTCATTGTCTATCAATGACATTACTATCAAAACCACTTGAGTCTTCCAGCATTTACTCTTGACCTTGACCTCCAACTCATTTTTAATTTGTCCACCAGGGCTGTATTTCTAAAGTCACATTTCTTTATATCACTTTCCTGCTTAAAAATCTCTCATTGATCCCTTTGACTTTAACATGTTTCAGAAGGCCCTTCATATTCCAGTCCCCTACTACCTCTCAGCTTCATTCTCTGGCATCTCCCAAAAGGAATCCTTGGCTGTAGTTCTGTTGAGTTATGGCAGAGCACTCTCCCAGCCATCATGCTTTGGCTCATTATGCCCTCTCTATAATATAGGATCCCTCTCTCTTCTGTGATTCGATCACTCCACCTTAGGCACAGCTCAGTTGTCATCTTTTCCAGAAAGGCTACCTTTGCTCTTTACTCTCCCTTTGTTTCAGTTAGTTAACTTTCACATTTGTTCCCAGAGCCCCTGAGGCACTTCTTAATGTTGGTTATAATCATCTCTTTTGACTTCCTTTTGGACCACAGTATCTTGAAGACAGGAGGGATTGTGCTTTTCATGTCCAAATTCACATTCTGTAGCTGCTCAATGACTGGCTGAATGAATGAATAGGAAATGATTTTTTCATCTTTTAATTGTACCACTACAAATGGACTCATCAAGTTCCCGGGAATTTCTTAATCATCAAGTCTGGTTGCCTATGTTCACTTCTCATCATTCTTACTCTTTCAATAGCATTTGACTCTGCTGCTTTCTTTAAATGCAATTTTGTTTGTTTGTTTCTATGGAAAGAATTACTTTCCTGTCAGATAGGTTTCTTCGTGTCCCCTTATCCTCCATTTCTCTGAGAGCTCTTCTGGGTGCTGACTTTGGCCTCCTTCCTCTCTACTCTCACTGGATGTTGGCAACCACAGTCAAGCCCTTGGCCATCACTCTGACATCAATACTGATGTCATGATAAGACAGCGCCAACTTCTCCTACCTTTTGAGAACTTTAACCTTTTAAATCTCTATGAATGTGATACCTGTTGTGCCTTTGATATACAGTAATATTGGGAGAGTGAGTTGGTTTGGCAGGGTAGGGGGGATGACAAGAATTGTAATTTTAGATTCATGGAATTTGAAATATCATTGAGAGTATAAGCTAAAAAGTCCCAGAAGTATCTGAAAAGTCACAAAGTCACAGAATCCTATATATATATAAACTTTAGAATTATGTGATCCAAACCTTTCCAAGGACAATAGCCTCATAGATAGTCTTGGGATTTTAGGGGCAATAAAATAGCACTTCTTCCTTGTCTGGGTTTGGAACCAAGTAAGTGGTAGACAGACAGTGATCAAAATATTTTCTGATATAGCCTATAAGAGACTATGACTTACGATCATGCAGCATGCTAATACTTCAGCCCTGAATAAGGCAGACTCACCCTTAGTTACTGCACAGCTGGATAACTGCGGAACTCTTTCAGGCTACTGAGATCAGCGGGGAGCACGTCTTAGATTCACATCAGGGCAGGGTGGAGCAGGCACTGAGTTGCAGGCCAGGTTCTTTCTCCCAGCCTTGTCAGTAAGATGTGTTGATTGTCTTCTCCTGAGAGAGATGAGGGGTAGAGAAGTGCTTGCTGAAGTGCTTCCAAGGAGAAACATGGAGTTAAGGGTCCAAAACTTGTTTATTAACAGTAATGTTTATCCAATCTCTGGTCTAACACTTCCTATGATGGAAAGGCTGTTGACTTTGGGATGCATACTGTACCATTTTGGGAAGGATTAGATAATCAAAAAGTTGTTTCTCATATAAAAGCAGAGAAAACTTCCCGTTACCTTGTCCCTAGTTCCTTCTTTTGCATTAATAAGACTAAATTTGTCAGTTATTTAAACATAGCTATAATTAATTTTTAGTTCTTTTGTTGGTTCAGACAACTGCTTACTCTTCTGGGAGTTCCTAGCCTCAATCCTTCCAACCCACTCCAGCCACTGTTTTGGTCGCCATCTTCTGAGATTTTGCTCTTTGCAGGTCATTGGGAGAACTGAATCATGTTTCTCCCCTGCAACACCCACTCTGAATGAACCCAACTCTCTGAAGGGCAGGGGATGATTCCAGGTATAGGTTGCCTTCACTTCATACCCTTATATGCAGCTCCCCCCTTATCCTGGTGCTGATGTTTCCCTTCAAGTAGTAATGTGAGAGAAAACTACACAAAGTAGTTCACCTACATAATTTATTACTCAGCCTGACTCAGGTGAGAATCACGAGAGAAGCAGCATCCCAAGGTATGTCTTAAGGATTTAGGTTGAGGTTAATTTGTTTACATGAAAAGCTCTCTCTCCTAGATACAGTCGGATCATTTAAAGCTCTGCATCAGTTATAACTATCAATATCTGAGGATTTCTTCCTAATGCTGGTGCATCATTAAGGAGCCCTTTGCTGTAGCAAAATGCACCTTGCGGCAGGGCAGGATCCTTCAGTGTGCCTGGCTACGGTCACTGTTCTGGTTAAAATAACAGAGATCACTCTACATTTCTGCCTCTTTCCTTGTTTTGTCCTTTTCCATTTCCTCCAACATGACTGATCTATTTGGTTTTTCCAGAATTTTCTAATTATCTTCTATTTTTAAAATGTAATCTTGATGCCCATCTGTTTCTCACATGCATTAGCTTCCTCTTCAAATTCAACAGTGACCAGAGTTAGAAAAAAAATATTCCAAGTGTAATCTGATTAGTGCAGTATCGAGTGCAAGTATCCCCTCTCTTAAAGTGAACATTCAGGTGGCCTCTCTGTACTGGTACTTTCCCCCGGATGTTGTGCTAACTAGGCACATTGTTGACTTTTAACAGTTAACAAGAATTTTTATGACTTGACATTTCTGTGATGTGGATGACAACTTTTTTTTTAAAGATTTACTTATTTTTGCATACAGGCTGGGATACAGGCCAGAGGTGTGGGGCGGCGAGAGGTTTCACCAGAGACAGAGTAGGGAGCAGCACAGGCAGATCAACAGAAATGCAATGCTGAGGGGAGCAATAGGAGAGGCAGGAGAGGTCTGCCGCGCCATGTGGGGATCTCCCCAGCCGTGAGAGCATCGAACTCATGTCATCGCTGCCTACAGTGCCACAGTGCAGCGCTTAACCGCTGCGCCACAAGGGAGGCCCGGACGACAACTTCTTCTTTAGCATTAAATCTCTCTCTCAGTTGCAGTAACAACACTCACTCTCTTGGTTTTCTGTTCACCTCTCTGACCATTCTTTTTAAAATTCTTTTAGGGATAATGTGTCCCCATCCACTTCTTGTGTGATGGTGTTCATCTCTTCTCACTCCATCCTCAATCTCTGAGTAACTTCAAATATATTTTTGGATTATATTCTGTTTATTGATAACTTTCAAGTCTATATGCCTCCAATCAGCTTTTTCTTCTGAGACCCAGGTCATCATCAGCAATGCTTGCTGAGTGACTTCATTTAAATGTGCCACTATATGTACCACCTAACAGGTCCAGCTTAAAGATATATCCCTCACCTGCCCTCCGCTAAGTGGTATCATTACTTGTCACCCAAATTAGAACCTTGCCAGCCATCCTAGACTGCTCCTTTTATTTTTAACACCATACCCAATTAGTGAAACCCATTCAAGATGCATTTCCACACAGGAATAATTATGAAGTGAGATTTACATTACTTAAAATTTTGCCATATAGTGAGGCTTCTATTTTTATTGCACTATTTTTTATTTTAATTTTTTTTATTTCATGCATACAAGCTGGGGTGCAGGCCAGAGGTGTGAGGCAGCAAGAGGGTTCACCAGAGACAGTGTGGAGCAGAACAGGCAGATCTACTGAAGTACACTGCTGAGGGGAGCAGCAGGCGAGGCAGGAGAGGTCTGCTGCGCCATGTGGGAATCTCCCTGGCCAGAAGTCAAACTCACATGGCGCTGCAGGCAGCTCCACAGCACAGCACTTTAACCTGCTGCACCACCAGGGAGGCCCTATCACACTATTTTAAATCCACATAATCCAAATTTGTATAGAAGGTAACCACAATACATTAAGAATTATGCTATAATTATAGATACAAATTATTTCATATAATTCTCCCCAAAGCATTGTTCTTTTCTATTTTGCAAATGAAAGAAATAATGCTTGGAGAAATGAATTAAATCACAGTAGTATAATTGGTTTGACTTGAGTCTATCTGAATGAACAAACCCTTTCAAATTTGTAGAGTGCATGACTTATACTCCCTAATATTTGGGTAAGGACAAATGCCATACATATTTATTTACCTACATCAGGTCCATTTGCTGCATGTTCCTACCCATTTGACTGCCAGTAAATTCAATCTCAGTCATGAATTTCAATCCTAACCCCTTCCTCCCTGATCTAGCCCCTACTCGTTGGTTGTGCAAGAATCTTACAGTTCTCTCACTGCCCAAGTACCCAAGAACAACACTGGACTTGAGCCCACTTGAACCCACACTGTATGTAACCCACCACAGATGTAATTCCTGCCTTAAGTTGACTAGCCCCTCGAGTCTGCACACAGAGATCTTTACTGTTTGCTCAAGGAAGGTTCCTTAGTCCTCATTAGAGAGTCTGACATCTTTGGAGGATCTGCCATGAGCCTCCATTCTTTCCCTACGTCTCAGGAATCCCTCTACCCTTGTTGCACCAATACTTTTTAGTGTATTGATTCCTCTTCCTTTCTCTAAGGCAGCATATTTTTGTGCTGTTGTTTTGAGTTCTGGTAGTTGGAAACTTTTGCTTTGGGTTTTGCCATATAAATGCCATTAAAGGACTCAAATATTAGCACACAAACTTTAATGTCTTTCTCATTTCCTCTTGCCTCCTACAGTAAAGAAAACAAAATAAATATTATACTTAAATCTAGTAGCCTCCAAGTGCTCAAGTTCAACATATGTATTCTTATTAGTCCTCACAATTTAATGAGTTTGGTGTTATGCTTATTTCATACTGAGGAGACAGAGATTTGAGTCACAGCAATTTAGTGGTAGAATCATGAACTGTGATAGGGTTTATTTGAATCTAAGTCTTGATTTTTCTTCTAATACATGGTAATTCCTGTCCTTGAACTAGTGTTGAACCAAAATGCTGAGCTCTTCTTTATCTGAACTTCTGGCCAGCAGTTCTACCTTCTGTCACTGCTATTCTTAATCTAGACAGCAGTTTCTGTTATTCCTGTTCAATTTCATCTTGTTGATTTTGGTTCTGAGACCAGTGTTCAACATGTTCACTATGTCGTCTAGCTTTCTGGAATTTACTGATTTGATAAACATAATGCTTAAAGTCTTATTCATGTTGAAAAAATGTTGAACAGAAATTCTGTCTACTCTCCCTTTCTGGGACTCATTCTGCTGCCCTGAGCTGTGATTTGGCTCTCTGGGTTTGCTTGTCATCAGTCATCACTCCATATTGTTACCCCTTCCAACACGTCTTCTAATGTGTGGAAGGAGGGGAGTATGGTTTGCTGGTGGGACACTCAATCAGGAACAAGATTACCATAGTGGTGCAAATTCTGGGTGGAGTGAGGGGCAGAGTGTCCCATAGCTGCTTCTGGTAGGACATGGTCTTCAGAGAATTTGGCTGAGTGGCCATAGCCAGGCCAAGTTGTGAGCAAAGAGTATTCTAACCTGGTGAGAGTCTCCTGGAGGTGGCTGGAACACAGTGATGCGGGTATGGGAGCTAGCAACTTGTGGTGACCTTGGTGATAGGAAGGTGATCAGGCAGGCATGGAGGGTTTGTCTGCAGGGAAGAGAGGGAGAGTAACACGAACAATGCAGGACCTCAATCCAGGCTAGACTGGAAGAAATAGCAAATAAAAATGCAGGATACACAGTTACATTTGAATTTCTGATAATTATTTCTTTTGTAGCATAAGTTTGTCCTATATAATATGTGGCACATACTTACACTAGATTTTTTTTCATAGTTTATCTAGCTAGCCTAATCCAGGTAGAAATGGAAAATGGTGTGGTGTCAGTTCCCTCCCTCCATCTTTAAAGAAGGATAATAATTGACAGATAACAGGGATCTTCTAAGAATTAAAATGAAATGCCTCAGACAGGAAGTGCATCATAAATTTAAATCCCCTTCTACCTCCATGCAACCTTCTTTCTTTTCTTATTGAAAGTATAACATTTAAAAAATTGGTTAGGTAGTTGTAACAAATAGTATCACATAAGCCCTAAGAATGAATGAAGGCTTTGAGGGGGAGAATTTTTTTTTTTAATGCAACAGTGGTTTTCAACACCTTATATGATTTAGGGGAACAGGGTCACATCTCTTCAGATGTAAGTAACCACACCACAACACCCACCACCAAAGCACCATAGCCCTTTACTATAGACCACTGGGCCCCTTCCCACGTTTGTTCCCACTCCATTCTCCCTAGGAGGAGATTTTTTTTTTTTTTAATTTGCTGGTTCTAAAGGGTGAGACTTAGGGAATATCCATGATTGAGAAAAAGCAGGGAAACAACCGGAGACTGTGATAGTTAATTTTATGTGTCAACTTAAAAGGGTCATGGGGTGCCCAGATACTAAATTAAACATTATTCCTTGGGGTATCTGGGAAGATTTTTTTTGGGGGGTGAGATTAACCGCTGAATCAGTAGCCTGAATAAAACAAATGGGGCTACCCAGTGTGGGTGGATTTCAACTAATCCATTGAAACCTGAGTAGAATAGAAACTGAGTAAGAAAGAGGGTTTATCTTACTGCCTTCGAGCTAGGACAACTCAAATTTGAGCTGGGACAGCTCTAGCTTATACTGATATTGGAACTTACACCATTGGCTTTGCTAGCTCTTGGGTTCTCCACCATTGGCTCTTGAATCTCCAGCTGGCTCACTGCAGATCTTGGACTTCTCAAACTCTGTAATTGTGGAGGTCAATTGCTTATAGTAAAAACAAACAAATTGCTCCCTCTTGGTTCTATTTCTCTGGACAAATAAAGGAAAGAAAGAGTCAGGAGTGTAGAGTTAGGAAAAAAAATAGTGGATAATGAGGCATCTTGGAAAGTGAGAAAATACAGAATTTCCATTATTAAACAATGGAGATCCACAGTAAATGATTAATGTCACTGTTATTCTGGAGACAAAGGAAGGTCCTAAATAAAAATTTTTTAAATATAGTTTCTAAGAGTAATATTTGCTAAGTAAGGTTAATGGATTTGTGTTTATTATTAATTTCTTTCTCTATATGCTTAAATGTTTCATAATGGTTTACTTTTGTTTTAATGAGAATTTCCTGACCTTGTTTCACAACATAATTTTTTTTCCTTATAAATTGTTTTAAAATATTTTAATGGACACATGAAATATTGGTGTATTTGTTTTTTGGATCCAAATTTTGAATTCTAGACTAGAATCACGATGGTTTAGACATACATTTAACTTATATCCAAAACAGATTTTGGCTTTTAGTGGCATTTGAGAAATAATATAATTTTAAGGAACTGTTCTCTAAAGAACATATGTCTTCTTTGAGAATAAGTTTAAATTAGAGAGAAATAAGAAAAAAAATGCAGGTTGAAAAACTCAGACATTATTATTTTCTCCTTAAGATTCTACATATACAAGAAAAACTCATATTTGTTAAAATTTTAGAATATCTACCACTTTATATATCATAGTAAATTAAAAACAAAAATAACTTCTATAAAATGTCTTACTCTTGGTTGAAAAACAAAAAAAAAGTGTTACTAATAGTCTAGGTGTTGTATCCTTAATATTTTCAAAGATTGTTTAAATAGAGCATGCAATTTAGCCATGTAAGCAGACTGTTTAATTTTTAAGTGTACTCTTGGAAGTTCTATTTCTCATGGAATGTGGTTAAATTTTCCTGTGTTTAAAAAGTGAGTGTTGCTATATTTTTTGACATTAGACGTTTTGCAAAAAGGAATGGTTAGTTTAAACAAGCAACAGAAAATGTTTGACCTTGTATTAGTCAAATTTCCATTTTGATTTTGTGGTGAAAAGAATGATTTCATTAAAGAACAGAGCTTTACATTTGGACAAATTTTGCCTTCAAATAAATGGCGTTTTCAGAATTTCAACACAAATATCTCTTAGGGGAATTGTCAGCAAAAGTGAAGGAAATCATCATTACACACTGTCACATAGTTTATGATTGGAAAATGTCCAATAAATATCTTTATGAGCATTTGGGAAAATGTTCAAAATACAGGGCCTCCCTGGTGGCGCAGCGGTTGAGCGCTGCGCCGTGGAGCTGTCCACGGCTCGCGATGCGAGTTCCACTCCGCCCAGCCGGGGAGAATCCCACATGGTGCGGCAGACCTCTCCTGCCTCACCTGCTGCTCCCCTCAGCAGTGTATTTCTGATCTGCATGTTCTGCTCCCCGCTCTGTCTCTGGTGAACCCTCTCGCCACCCCACGCCTCTGGCCTGTACCCCAGCTTGTATGTATAAATCAACAAATCTTTAAAAAAATGTTAAAATACAGTTTATATGGTGCAGATTGAATTTTACACTGAAAGCTTTGTGCTTTTTTTTTTTTTTTAATAAATAAACTCATTCTATTCTAGGAAAGATGGCCATCAGGGAAGAATAATGTACCATCCTAGAATGGGGTAAACTTTCTATGGAAATTATGTAGGGAAGTGCATCTTAAATGTGGAATACTAAAGAATGAATCCCAGTTGTAGATAACTAGATGTTATTAATTGAATCTGTGCCCCCAACAAACTCATGTGTTGAAATTTTAAACCCCAATGAGATAATTTTAAGAAGAGGGGGCTTGAGGAGATAATTAGGTTTAGATGAGGCCATGAGGGTGGAGTCCTTATAATAGCGTTTGTGTCTAAGAAGAAAGGGAAGAGAATACTAGATTTTTCTCTCTCCACTATCTGTGGACACAGAGGTGAGGCAGTCTCCTGCAAGTCAGGGACAGAACCATCACCAAGAACTAAATCTGCCGGTACTTTGATCCTGGGTCTTCCCAGACTCCAGAACTGTGAGAAACAAATGTCTTGTTTAAGTCAGCCTAAGACACTACTGATACCTTGTATGTACCAGCTACTGTTACGGAAATCACTCATTTTCTAACAGAATGCCATGTTCTTTTAAAAAAAAAAATATTTGCCTATATTTCTCACCATTTTTTGTGACTATTAAAGAAAAAGATTATACTGTTTCAAAAGTTACAATGCTTTAGATACAATTCTTTTTTTTATAATATATATTTTTATTGTTATTTATGTCTTTTACATTTTGCATTCCCCTTGGGTAGCCCACCACCAATTCACCCGTGATCCATCTCCATGGTCCCTTGTGTTCTTTTCTATTCCATTTTGTGCCCTTTCCCTTCCCTCCCTCCGGCTCCTTCCTCCCCCCCTCCCCCGCCACTGATTGTCTCTCTCCCACCCGGCCTCCCTATAGTCCTGTTATAAGTGAAACCATTTGATATTTTTCTCTTTCTTTCTGGCTTATTTCACTGAGTATGATTCCCTCTAATTCCATCCATGTCGCTGCAAATTGCATGTGTTTATCTTCTTTCCATGCTGAATAGTATTCCATTGTGTATATGTACCACATCTTCTGGATCCAATCATCTATTTTTGGACATCTGGG
>PVIJ01015802.1:0-35023 GCA_004024925.1 Scalopus aquaticus
CTAATGTGTGCCATCCTCACAGGTGTGAGGTGGTATCTCATAGTGGTTTTGATTTGCATTTCCTTGATTATAAGTGATGTTGAGCATTTTTTCATGTGTCTGTTGGCCATTTGCTTTTCTTCTTTGGAGAAGTGCCTTTTGAGCTCTTCTGCCCATGTTTTGATTGGGTTATTGGCTTTGTTTTTGTTGAGTTGTGTGAGTTTCTTGTAAATTTTTGTTATCAGTTCTTTATCAGATGTATTGTGTGCAAAGATCTTTTCCCAGTTGGTAGGGTGTCTGTTAGTTTTGGTTAATGTCTCTTTTGCTGTACAAAAGCTTTTTATTTTGATGTAATCCCATCTGTTTATCTTGTCCTTCACTTCCTTTGTTTTGGGGGATGTGCCCTTCAAGATTTTGCTGAGATGTATGTTGTGTAGAGTTTTGCCTATATTTTCTTCTATAAATTTTATGGTTTCGGGTCTTATATCCAGGTCTTTTATCCATTTTGCGTTGGCTTTTGTGCAGGGTGTGAGGTAGTAGTCTAGCTTTATTATTTTTGCATGTGGCTTTCCAGTTTTCCCAGCACCATTTATTGAATAGACTGTCTTTGTTCCACTGCATTTTCTTTGCTCCTTTGTCAAAGATTAGTTGTTCATAGATATGCGGCTTTAATTCTGGGCATTCTGTTTGGTTCCATTGGTCTTTGTGTCTGTTTTTGTTCCAGTACCATGCTGTTTAAATTATTATGGCTTTGTAGTATAGTTTGAAATCAGGGCATGAAATTCCTCCGTTTTCTTTCTTTTTAGTTAGGTATTTCTCCAGTTATTCTGATGAACTCCAGGAGGGCAGGAATAAGACTCATTTTCTCCCTTACAGTGTTAGGCAGGGTTCTGGTGAATCCTCCACACTGCACTTTGCTTGAATGGCTACTTCTTGCACTAATAGAGCTGAATCACTTACTTGGTTGGTGTCCATAGCTCTGCATGGCCTACAAAAGCCACATGAATCAAATCCTTCGGGTGACCATGAACTTCACAGTAGACCTTCAGAACATTGTCCAGGGAAACATCTCTTGTGATTGGAGTCTCCAGGGGACCAGTCTCAACAGGTAACTCATCTTTAGGGAGGCATGGTGGCATGCTACCAGCTTGGGGACAGTGGCCTCCTTAGGGACTACTGGTTTTTTACATTTGGGCTTTGGATACTAATTTGGGGCTTTGAGCATCATTTCTTTTTCTTACAAAGAAGTTTAAGAGTAGGTAGATGTTACGAACTTAACACTTTCTGGAAGGAATCTGACCTTTCTCATCATCAGAAACCCTCATAGTGGAAAGGGACTTTAGAGAAAATTCCTTGAGATGACATGGGAACTTGGAAAATTTGTGATTCACCAAAATTTAATCAGTGAGTGAACATAGACTCTGGAATACAATGCAGTCTTGAAAGTGGTTTAAAAACTAAGTCCAGTAATGCCCAGGAGTGTTCATTTTCTGTATGGTCAGTGCCTGACATAAGATCTGCTTAAGATACACAATTACATTGTAACTTGAAGACGCTGCTGACATTGAGGGTCAGGAGTGCATAACTTACTGAAAATGGGACCCACTGGTATCATCGCACATGTCAAGCTGAGCCTGCTGGAGTGGGAGGTCTGCACATACAGAACTGTCTGGGTGCAGGGAGTCTTAGGGTCTCTCTCCAGGCCATGTAGTCATCAGACCCCGGCTTTGTCAACCAGGGTGGGAGAGGAGCACAGGTGCTCATGGAGTGGCCCATTTCCACTTTGCTCTTGGTTTTCAGCTGGAAGTTCACTTGCACTGACCTCTGGAAGACATGTGTGTCACACTCCGAGCGTCTCCAGACACCTCTGGCAGATGCCCCAGTGCTGGTTCATCACATCGATCTCTTCCCTCTGGCTCAGGAGCAGGATGGTTTCTATGTCGATGAAATTATTGTTGCAGACACAAACCTAACAGGTGATGTGCGCTTTCTCTCTCTCTCTCTCTCTCTCTCTCTCTCTCTCTCTCTCTCTCTCTCTCTCTCTCTCTCGTTAGAGGGGATGAGGATATTGTGCTAGTTTAAAATCTACCATCTCACTAAACTCCCTGCCATGCAGATTGATATCCATCATGATCCCCACTTTACAGATGAGAAAATGTCCTAAAGAGGTTAGTTGATTAGCTACCAAGTTGCCACCCCATAGAAGTGGAGGATCAGGATTTGCACAATGGCCCGTCTTAAAGTTTGCACTGTTAATGCATACGTGCTGGCTCCACGCTGTGGAGGAACACCTCTGCCTGGCATTTGTTCAGTGCTAAAGAGCATCAGTGATATTGTCTGGAGTTTCCAGGGGCCTGGGGAAGGAAAGGAGGAGAGGGTGGGGATCCACACTGCAATAGATGGTTGTGTGGGCGTGCCTCCAAGGACACATGGAGTTATGGTGGGGCTCAATGGGGGCTTATTGAACTTTGCCATTGAGTTATTCTTCATATCCTTAAACTACAACCTTGCATTTTCCATCTGATTTGAAACCAAATAGGTTTCCTGTCCCTTTGTTCTTTTTCTGGGAGCAGAGAGCCAGGATTCTGTGTTTTTGGTGTGTGCTGAGAGCTAAGTAACTCAGCATCTCCAGCTGACATTTCCCAAATAGTAGGTCTCCCATCTTGAATTACCTGATGATGATGGGATGATTTGCCTCCAGTTTCTCAGGTTGATTCTGGAACAGCTCATCCAGGTGGCAGTCTGGTGGAATCTGTCTCTGTGATGGGATTCCCTCCTGTCTACAATGTAACTGCCTGGTTGGTGGGGTGTGGCCCGGAGCTCCCACTCATCACCATAAGGTAGGGAGCAGTCGTTGCTCACCTGTCCTAAGGATTGCTGGTTGTCTGGAGGACTCAGAGGTGGGATTTTTTATTAGGAAAATCTTGTTGCTTAGACTAATGGTTCTCTATTTTAAGAATGCTATATAATACTGACCTGGAGGTTTATTAAAACATAAATCGGTGGCCCTTGACCTCACAATTTTTAACTTGATCTGTTTGAGGCTAGGCCTGAGATTTTGCATGTCTAATGAACTGCCAGGCAATTCTACTGGTCTGGGAACTGCACTTAAAGAACTAGTTTTTAGTGAATTTTTTTATAGAAGTAGTTATGTTTTTATACCTTTTAGATGTTCACATTACTACGTTTTTCTGTTCACTTCCCTCAATCCATTACCCATACAACTCTTGCAATTCTTGCAATAATCTAACAAAAACAGCTATTCTAAGAACTCACCACCAGATGGCACTAGAGCACCACAAGCGATGCTTCTTAATATCAAACCTTTGCAGCCACAGTTTACAAAGCAATTAACTAAGGATCAGGTTCCCCCAAGCTCCTGGAATACATGTATACTCAAATTTGTTCTTTTAATTTTTCCATTAAAATCTCAGTAGGATGGGAAGGATTGATATGTTTTGCGTTAAAAGTTCCCCCTTCCCCTTTTTTCTAACATGCTCTAAAATGAGTTCTCATACTTACATCGTGCCTGGGAAGGTGCTGAAAGCTTGACTCGGTGGTCCCATTTCCTTGACTTGGTGTTCCACAGACCCTGGGCATGAAAGATGCAAAACCATCAGTTAGAATGAAGGTGTGAAAGAGATTCCAGGGGAGGAGCAGCTGTTAGCAAACCAGGCATCCGGTCTCCAAATGCCAATTATTTACTCAGAAATGGTAAAGTCTGGCTTAGGTTATTCTGAAAAGGTCGGTGCTTCTGATAACCTTTCTTTCTGAGTTTCCTCAAGTCCCTTAGCTCATTCTAGAAATCTTTTGCCTATGCAGGACAGGACTGCCTCTGACCGGCTCCTCAATTCATCCCCTAACACAAATAATGTCACTCTCTCTGACCATTGCTCTATGGTTGTCTGCACGTTAATATAGAGTACTTAACTGATATCATTGATTGAAATTATATATGTTCATTATTGAAAATCTGGAAAAGAGAAAAAGCCATGGATGAAGGAAATCTCCCATAATCCTTGTGCTTGGAGATAACTTCTATAAATACATTGGGCCTGTATTCTGAGTCTTTTTCCCAAGCAGTTTTTGTATGCATGTATATAATTCTTTTTAAACTCAAATTGGGGCAAGGCATTACATACTCTCTAGCACCTAATGATACAACTGGACTATTTCCCTATTTACTAAACATCCTTCCAAAATATGATTTTCAATGACTGAATGATAATCCATCTCATGGTGTGTCACGATTTATTTGACTCATTTATATTAAAAGTAAGATTAGTCAAGCAGGGTGTTTGTGCACAGGGACTAGATAAATGCTGGGCGAGACGGGGTGTCCTAAATTTCATCTGGGGATACTAAGTGGGAATATTTATGGAAGAGGTCGTGGCCTCTTCATCTGACTATGAATGGGCGAGAGAACACCCTGCTCTCCTCGGCTCTGGCTCTGGGCTTCTGACCAGAGTGAAGGGGGGGTCATCACTCTCCACTTGGATCCTGTGCCCCCAGGATTAGTGTGTGGTGGGGTGGGGGGCAGAGCAGAACACTGGGTAAAAATACTAATGATTACACTCCATTTTTCCTGTTGTGGTGGGAGAGGGGTGCCTGATATTTGAAAGTTTGAGCTTATGGTCTAGAAGCATGGGGGCCTCCCTGTTCCTTGGGGAGCTCTGCTCTGCCCAGAGCAGCCCTTCGCCTTTGCTGTGGTAAATGCTTTGTCTTTGACACGCGCAGCTCTGTGCCCACTGAAGATGCAGAAGAAGGATCTGGGCTGGTGATGACTCAGAGACTGCAGAGGACAAGTCCGCCTTTAGGAGGACACTTCCGCATCCAACTCTCTAATACAGTGATTTCTGGTAAGGGGACATTTGGAGGTACAGCATTTCTCATTTACATTTTTAGGGCAATTTCCGGCAAAGGCTGTCCTGTAACATTGTCAGGCAGGGTGACTATCCTAAAGCTTTTGTACTTTTTCCAGTGTCACAAAATGACCTTAAAATGAAAGATCTGGACAATAACTTAGCGTTGTTAATATGATCCTAACCTTTTAATTTTGCGGATGTGGAAAGGGAATGGGTTAGATTCTTGGGGCTATTGTAACAAATTACCACAGAGTTGATGGCTTGAAACAAGAGAAATGTATTGTCTCAAAGTTCTGGAGGCCAAAATCAAAGGGTGGGCAGGGCCCCCCCCACCCCCAGTCTCTAGCGCTGGGTCTCTCTCCCGTCTCCCACAGCCCTGCCTGGTGACGGCTGGCCAGCTGGCCTTAGCAGCGCCTGCCTGACTTGGCCCTCCCTCTGTGGTCACATTGTCCTTTCCGCTCATGTCTCACAAATTCCCTCAGCTGCTCCCTTAGAAGGGCACATCTGGTGCACATGGATCTGTGGGGTTTTCCTCTCCCCACCGCCCTTCCTTCATTCCCCCACCCCATAATCCAGGTTGACCTCCTCCTCTCCACATCCTCATCACAACTTTTGCCTCATTAGGGAGTAATCAGGGGTTCTGGGAACTAAGACACTACCATCTCTTGGGAAGGGCCTTTGGCCCTCTCTATGCCATTGGCCCAGAGTCATACAAAGATTTGATGGCTGGGTCTGAGTGTGAACTCAGACATTTTTCAGTTTATTTTTTTAATTGAATTAATCGAGTCAATTAAAATTTTTTAATCCAATTAACCTTGGATTGTAACATTATATAAGTTTTAGGTGTGTATCATTGAAAATGAACACCGTACTCAGGTATTCTACTCTTCTTTCTAAAGTTTCCTAAGTCAAGATCCTTGGTTGACATGGAATTTATGAGTTAAACTCTGTGTTGATACCATAAGCGGTTGAGGGCTTTAGTGCTCATAACACATGTACAAAGGGCTTTCAGATCCAAGCAGAGCAGTCTTCAAGAACATACACATGTCACAAAGGACAAGAGTTAGAAGTGATTATCATGTAGCATTTATTTGATAAAAATACAGGGCAAAAAAAAAAAACACAACAAAAACCACACACAGGGAAAACAGAAAAGAGAAGCTGAAGAACTTTGGAGGGGCTGTATAAAAATTGCCATGTAACCCCAAATTTCCTGCCCTGCTGTAAGTAAAATGGAGTAAGTTGGGTTCTTTATCGCTTTCCCGCCGGGGCTGCCACTTGTGGCTTTGTTTTCCTCCCAGGTTTCATTACTCATATGTGATAATGTGTTATTGCAAAAAGCACTCAGGAGGGCAAGCATGGGCACGTGCATCTATGATGATGGACACCCGCCTAGAAGCCAGGGAGCGTGGGCATGTGCATAAATAAATACTGGCACTTGGGCTGAGAAGGGAGTGAGAGGAGAGCAGCCAGAGAGAAATCGTGGAGATCTCAGGGGCTGGGAGACTGCCCTGCCTCCCAGCCTCTCTGCCCCCCTGCCTCTCTGACCCACTCCCCAGCCCCCACCTGCTGGTCTGTCTGTGTACCAGGTCCCCTGCTTCAGCATTAAAGGCATGTCAAATCGATGGAGGGCTCTAAGATTCTCTTTGCTGTTTGCCCAAATCAACAATGAACCTACCTGTCTTGGGGCTAGTCCCCCTGATACCTCCCAAAGGAATTGCTGGGCTTGCAAAAATCTCAGGTGGGAGGAAAGATGGGGTGTTTTTACTGTTACAGGACAACTTAGGAAAAGTTGAGGGCCTCTGGATTACTGCAGTTTGTAAATGAGGACTAAGTGCCAGTGTCCTGCCTTTGTGAAATTCACCACTGTGGCAAGCTTCCCTTCTCATGAATGAGAGCTGCAACTTCTCTATAGATATTCTCCGGCCTCCACTTCCCCATTGCTGATGTCCCTCACCACACTGCAAGCAAAGCAATCTGGACAAGTCAACTTTTTTTTTTTAAAGATTTATTTATTTATGCATACAAGCTGGGGTACAGGCAGAGGTGTGGGGTGGTGAGAGCGTTCACCAGAGACAGAGTGGGGAGCAGAACAGGCAGATAGATGGAAATACACTGCTGAGGGGAGCAGCGGGCGAGGCAGGAGAGGTCTGCTGCGCCATGTGGGAATCTCCCCGGCTGGGCGTCGAACTCGCGTCACTACTGCTGACAGCTCCACAGCACAGCGCCTAACCACTGTGCCACCAGGGAGGCCCTAGACAAGTCAACTTTTGCCTGTCCTTTTGAGATGCTGATGGCCCTCAAATTATGTAGATTTTATTGAAAGCATGACAATTTTGTTTGCATTTTAGAAATAGGTGGCATTTTATTGACACTCCAGAATAGTGTAGTATTCAAGAGGAAGTGCTTGAGTAGGTAGAAGGCATCCTTGGTGGGCTCACTGGTGGCCTAGGGATTAAGTCTCAGCGCTATCACTGCTATGACCTGAGTTCAATCCCCAGCCAGGGAGCTGACCCACATATAGCACAGTAGACCTCTCCTGCCTCACCTGCTGCTCCTCTCAGCAGTGTATTTTAGTAGATCCACCTGTTCAGCTTCCCACTCTGTTTCTGGTGAATCCTCTCATCCCTTCAACCCTCTTCCTGCACCTCTGACCTACACCTCAGATCTTCTATGCCAAAAAAATAAAAGCAGCCTGGGTTTTCAGCTAAGCCTATCTCACTTGGCTGGCAAGCGTCTGCACTTCACTGGGTCTCATTTTCTCCATTTCTAAAGTAGGTTTTAGGCTGCCCCACGTGACCCACCTCACAGCGGCTGTCGGGAGTAGCTAATGAAATGGAAACTTTGGGTAAAGCAGGAAAACATGAAACAGTTCAAACACAAGCAGGGCTTAAGTGCAGAGTGTTGTTATTTCTCTATGGGGATGTGGAATGGGGAAGCAGGTGGTTGGGCTTAAAGCAAATTCGAATACAGAAACCAAAGTTAGATGCCAACATTCCTCAGCTGGGTTGGCTAAGTTTTTATGGGTGTCAGCTGCTGTGTGCCTCCCCCACTCCCTGTGAAAGGTGGCCAACTTTTCTGTGTTCACAGGGCTGGCTAAATTTTTCCAGGAGAAATCCAATATTTAATTAGACTTTCAGGCATTTCCAGAGTGTCTGGACTTTACATTTTGATTTGACAATTGAGATAGCTGTGATGTGAGGGCTCTGTTTGCCCGGAAATAGAATGCTGATTACAGGTATCATGATAGAAAAAGTGGGCATCTACTTGAATTTGCCTTTGGAGCGAGATGGTTCCACTGGGTTGGGAGTACTCTTAGAGCTGTATTTCAAACTTGAGGGTCTTCTGCAATTTAATAGCCATGCTGACTTTTATTCTCTGTGATCTTGATGATGAGACCCTATGAGGTGGAGTAATGTCTTGTATTTTCTATACCAACTCTTCTGCCACAGACGTTCCTGTACATATTTCAGGTAGCAAACTTGTCAAGCTTTTACAGAACACTGCTGATGACTTCACCTCCAGATATCTCAATGTCAGTGACTTCACAGTGACGGAGGAGAGAGATTCTTGCTATGAACATGTGTGGACCCTCTCCTGGTCTACCCAGATTGGGGACTTGCCCAATTTTATCAGTGTATGTATGGAATCCCTTTTGGTGGTATGGAAATTGGTGACCTGGAACAATTTTGTAAAAATAAGTCAGAATTTTATGAATGAAGACTGTCTTCAATTACTCATTTTATCAGAATATCCAAGAGGATCTATGATCTTTCTTTCTGGAAGTTTCCAAGGTGTATTTTGTTTCTCCCTGATAAAGCATCTTCTTTCCTAACTCAGTGTAGGTAGAAAAGTTGTTGGTCAGTGTCCACCATACAATAATTCTACATCTGTTATTGGATAATTTAAGCAGATGTGATTGACTTAGATTATCGTGGAGGCAGATGGCACAGCAGAAGGGAGTTTAGAAAAGGATTTGCTGTCTTTGGATAATGACAAAACCAGATGTTCTTGCATATTTAGGGTTTTAAAAAATAATCTAATGATCATCTAGCATTTGGTTATTATAAAATGAAACCCCAAATGAAATTTTACCCCCGTTATGTGGTATTGTAGGTCATCTGGTTTCAAACAAAAGACTTGGGTGTAGATGGAGGAAGGGAGGGAGTCCTCATTCACTTCTTCCCTGACATTTTATTTTAAAATTTTACATTGTGAATGCATAAACTGGGAAAGCACAGAAATACAAAATATTCCTCTAGTCTACTGGGACTTTCATTAGCCATTACTTACTCTTAGATTTCTAGACTTCAATCCCCTGTCACTCATTAGTACTTTCTAGCTATCTAATTATCATAAACAGAATGTGAAAAGACCCTTTATCACTTGCTTAAACAAGCTTACGCCATGGCAGAATTCAACAGGAATGTAACATCCTAGGTCTCTGATGAAAATCTAACTGGAATGAATGCTACTGCAGCCGCTCGTGTGGTCTATGATGGTGGAGTTTTTCTGGGACCCATATTTGGAGACATGTTGGTGACTGCCAACCAGCACAGCCAGGTGAGAGTGGAGGGACCATCCATAGTGCAAGTTCTGGCTTTGAGTCCAGCTTAGCCGCTTCTTGGTTTGTGATGTGAATCTAGTCCATGAGTTTTTCAACAGAAGATAAATAAATTATCACTGGTCTCTTTCTACTTCCACAGGGTTTGGAAAGTACTTTGAAAATAGAAGTGCTTTGTAATGACAACATTCTATTAGTATAATCATTGATGCTATTATTTTGTTTTTATTATTATATTATTAGAGTACCTTTTTAGCTGCATAGGATTTACATTTCTGCACAATAGCATTGGAAAGTACCCTTTTTCTCTTTCAAATGTCTTTTCTTCTTTCTTACCCATGCATACACCTGTTAGACGTCATCTGCTTTCAATTTAAGGAAATTTTAAAATACAAAAACTGTCAAGAATAATTTAAGCACCACCTGGGTACCAAAAATGATGATTAACAATTTCAAACATTTGGATATATTTGTTCTATCTTTTTTTGTCTTTGTCATTGGAATAAAATGTTATAGATAAATTGGAAGTACTTTTTATCACCTGTCTTCATGCCATCCCAATGCCCCCCCCCATAAGAAAACACTGTCAATAAGTGTGTGTGCTTTTAATCTGTATTTTATATACAGAGAATCAGTTGGGTCATATCTTTTTCACTTTCCTCATCTCCAAGTGTCATATTGTTCTATTAGGCTAACATTAGTCCCAGCGGGAGGGAAAGACATATGGTGACTTCTTGGGGACCTACAATTCTAGGGTAAAAAAATAACTCTAGCCAAATGTCCAGATATATGCTAATGTTCCTTTTTATGTCCATGTAGTAATGGTGGAAGGTAGGGGCCTACTTCAATCACATTTATTAGCAAAGAGAGGGCTATTCACAGGA
Source organism: Scalopus aquaticus (assembly GCA_004024925.1). Classification (NCBI taxonomy): domain Eukaryota; kingdom Metazoa; phylum Chordata; class Mammalia; order Eulipotyphla; family Talpidae; genus Scalopus; species Scalopus aquaticus. The sequence continues at coordinate 10,293 of PVIJ01015802.1, forward strand.
AGTAGGTACTCAGCTGAAGTATCAAATGCAATTTGTCCTTGTGCAATTCAAACTTTATTATATCTTCTATTTGACTGAAGGGGAATTTATTCAAGATTTAGTGTAAAATAGCAGAAATGTTAGGTTTCTGCCTACCTATTTTCAGCCTAAGATAACCTAATATGTTTTGAATCACCACTAAAATTAAGGATTTTTTATTGGGAAGTATAAGAAGGAAAAAGAGAATAAGTGAACTACTAGTGCCTTTTAATTTGGGCAAGCATCACAAGTACTTTCTGATTACTCTTGAGCTTATGACGTGCATACATTTACTTTTATTTCTTTTGCCTTCTTTCCAGGTGGTTGTGCAAGTGAATGACATACCAGCTCACTGCTCAGGTTCCTGTACTTTCCAGTACCTAGAAATGTCAACTCCCAGGATTCATTCAGTGTGGTATTCTCTTGGTATGGTTTGTACTTGACATTGATGGTCTTGACCTTCAAATTCAGGGTGATTTGTTAGAGGCCATGCATCCTGTGAGAGGTGGGTAGAAGGTACATCAATTCAGGGGGATGGTGAGTGACATAGCAGAAAGTATATTTTTTGGCTGATCTAAATGATACAGTCATGATTTGAAATGGAGACAAATGGATTAGGATGACTTCAATTGTTTTATTCTCTTTGTTCCTTGTTTTGAAATGTTCTTTATTTTGATCTCTTTATCATTTCTTATTGATTAAGTGATCTCTTATTACTACTTTGAGAAAATTTAAGATGAGGTTGTATGCTATAATATAATAAATGCAGATGTTCAACAGACATCTCTCTGAATTTTGGGAGAGGGAGGTGGGAAGGAATAAAGATTTGATGTTAGAGCTTTCATAAATGGAATGCTATCACTGAGAGATGATTTTGTTCTTTTAATTTCTGTCCTCCTTTAAGATGGTGTCATCAGACTCGTGGTTTACATTACTGGAACAAGTTTCTCTGGTGACTCCCAGTCTTTACAGGTTACAGTGAACAAAACAAGTTGCAAAGTTACTTTCTCAAATCTTACGACTGTGGTCTGTGAAACGAACCTACTCCCTGTCGGAGTGCATCGGATTGTGATGTTGGCGAGACCCTCTGGTCTGGCCATCAATGCCAGCGGAGGAGGCCTCTTTCTACATGTGGAACCAAGGCTGGATGCTGTGGAGCCTTCCAGAGCTTCAGAGATTGGTAACTTGGGGCTGGGGGTGGGGACCCTACATTGCCTCTGACTCTCTGAAGCTAACATTCTTGCTGGTCTGCAGGACTCTTGTCCTGCCATGTGATAAATTCCATATCCACCATGATTCACAACTTTCTGTTTCTACCATCAGCATTTTCCTGATGAAAAACAGACCTTTGAGGCCTTAAATAAATTTACTCGCCACATAAAGGACCCACATTTGACTAATGGTGTCAGGCGTAATTGGGTCAGTTACTGAGTCACAGGCATAATTTAGTCTCTTGGAAATAACATTATATTAGGGGTTAGGACATATCTTGGGTGTCATCCTACCAAAGTCAGATGTGTGACATTAGGAGTTTCAGTTACTTCTATGGAATTTAGTTTCCTAATAATGATGATACAGGCATAGGACCATTTACTGAGTTCCTCACTTAGGAAGTCACTTTAATGCTTACAGCTGCCAGAAAGATAAAATTATTATCCACGTTCCTCAGATGAGATAATGGTGGTTCTGAGAAGAGAGTGCCTTGCCCCAAGGCTTCCCAAGTGGAAGGAGGAGTTAGGAAAACCGGGACAGTCAGATGCCCGGGTTCCTGCTGCTGCTGTGTGCCATGCTCTCTGACCTTTACAGTGGCCACCATGATGTCTTCTTGTTCTCTGTGGGATTAGAATGGGCCACCAGTGGTTAGGCCAATTGAGAAGTAAAAACATTTATTAATATGCAGGCCTTTCCCAGTAGGAGATATGCATTAGTGGGATTTTCCAAATGTTTGTAAATTTTTATACATTTTGGTACTTGTCTAGCATGCAAAGCTGGCTATTTGAGTCTTGGGTGTATACTGGGGCATATATAGAGGGTAGTGGGGCTTAATACCACCCTATGAATTGGGTCTTAGTGACCTGGAAACAGAGGATATACCCAAGTTTTCTGAGAGACATGGCCAATTAGAAACAATCCTTCCGAGAACAACTCAAGAATCTTAGGAACATTCATGCTTCTATGTGTCAATGTATGATTTTTAGGACAGAAAACTCCTAATGACTTGCAATTGTGCCATTGTTTATTCTATTGGCTAAAGACCTGTATCTTAGAACATTTTGTAAAGCAAGTGTTTCCTGGTGACAATCCCATTGTTCAAAGAACAGTTTGTTTCTGACTGTTTTGCCGGCGTGAGTGAATTATGGAGGCCCACTATGTCTGCATGTAAAACATAACAAGCTTGCTCTCTCAGTGGGATAAGGAAGCAGCCAGGTCAATATGTGGTACACTGAGTAAGAGATCATATTCTATAGTAACCCAATGATGATTGGTTCGAATTTAGGGCTAGTACTAATATACTACATTAGTACTAGATTTGTAAAGGGATTTGATTTTCTTGTAGGTCAGATCACATAAATCTTTAGCTTCCCCAAGACAACTGCAGACACCTCAAGGTTAGACAGATGATGCTGTCATCCTCCACCCTGCAACCTACCTAGTATCAACCAGTGTCAGTCAGTCAGTCAGTCACCATTCAATATTGACTCAGCCTCTTTGCATAAAGCCCTGTGCTAGGTGTTAAAGACTGGTACTCAAGTGTGGTTCTAGACCCACAGTATCTGCGTCATTTGGCAGCTTGACAGAAATGAAGATTCCCAGGCTCCAATTCAGATCTCTTTGTTCACCGCATTTTAGTAGCATCCTCAGGCAATTTGTGTAAACAGTACAGTTTGGGAAACCCTGCAGGGGGGTGGAGGGCTGGAGAGGGGATTTAAAAAGAATTAGGCTGAGGCCCGCTGACAAGCAATTTATAGAATAGATGAGTGTGTAATGAATAAATGGAACGTGATCCGTCATCTTCTGTATCACATTTTACCCATGAGCAGAAGAACCCTTGAAAAAGCATTTGAGGAAGATCCTGGCTTTGCCTCACTGCTTCTTGGTGCATGTCTGTGCTGAGAAGTTGCCTTCTCCTTAGCTACAGTGCTGGTGGGGAGCCTCAGCTTTGAAGTGGGAATGGCACAGTGCTACCACCTCTGTGACTTCTCCTTATTAATAATAACAACCAGAATGCTGACAATTTATTTCTTCTTTTGTGCTAGCCACTAGGAATGATGGGAATATAGTAAAGTCCCTGTTTTCATGGGGTTGATAATAAATGCTTAAGAAAAAAAAACGAGGCAGGCCAAATGATGGAGGGAGAGGTGGTTGTGATAAGATGTCATTGGTGTGGCAGGAATGCCGTGGGTGGCATGTGAGAATGGAGACATGGAAAACTTGTAAAAGAGAGTTATGTGTGTGTGTGTGGGGGGTACAGAAATGTGGATAACAGTTGTATCTTTTTGATGAATTGTCCCCTTGAGCATTATATAGGGCTCTGCCACTGCTCACTCTATAGCCTGACTGATATTCCAGGGCCAATCCATCTTTCCTGGTGCCTAGTCAGCAAGAAACATAGGATTTCACACTCCCTGCAGAGGTCTCCTGGGCCAGTCTGTCTGCAACAGAGTCTGTGCCTTCCCCAAGTTTATTTGTCTATCAGGAATGGCTGCTTCCAAGGCCAAGGCCTTGCTCCCCATCCTTGCTCTAAAACCTTAGCAAGTAACAAAGCGTCCACCCCACGGAGGAAAATGTGTGGGTGCCTCCTGAGGTGCCAGCAGAGCGCGTAAGGCATACATGTGTGTGGTGGTGGCTTTTTCAGTTGTGCATGAAGAAGAGGTTTAGTGACAGACTTCCACTCCTAAAAATTCCTCATTAGCTATTTTAATATCTAGTAGATGATGCCTTTACTTTATTTCTGAAATTTTGTTTGCTAACCATTATTTTTCTTTTCACATTCTAAAAGCAGTTTTACAAATTTAAATTCAAAAAATTGTATTTTTTATTGAGATTGCATTGATGCTGTAGTTTAATATATGCCACCTTTATGATGTTCATCTTTCTACCGTTTATTTTAGTTTTCTAAGTTTTAATCCATTCAGTAAACTCCTCGGCAGCATTTCAAAGTATTTTTTTTCAAATTTCTTCAATTTTTGAATTTTTCTTGTCAAGATGGTTTTCAGATATTATATACTTTTTAAAAAAAATATTTATATTTTTCTTTTTGCATGCAAACTGGGGTGCAGGTCAGAGGTGTGAGGTGGTGAGAGGGTTCACCAGAGACAGAGTGGGGAGCAGAACAGGCAGATTGACCGAAACACACTGCCTAGGGGAGCAGCGGGCAAGGGAGGAGAGGTCTGCTGCGCCATGTGGGAATCTCCCCGGCCAGGCATCAAACTCATGCTGCAGCCGCTGACAGCTTCACAACGCTGTGCTAACCCGTTGCGCCACCAGCGAAGCCCCAGATATTATATACTTTATGTTGCTATTGTAAATTGGCTCTCTTTATTTCATTTTATTCTCTAAGGTTGATATCTATTGTAGTCTTATGCTGACTCTTCAGGGCAAGGTTCTATACCTCATTTAGGGTACTATTCTAAAGGTGTTCAACAGGTTGTACATGTGTCCCTTATTCATCCTGACATGCTTGGGGATAATAACCTTGTTTCCCCACCTCCTTCCTATTCTCGGGGAGTAACCATTTCCTCTCCATGGTCTCACTGCCTCCTGTGTCTCCATCTGAGAATCTGCCACTCAAGAATCATCAGTACCAAGTGGGGTTTTTGATTATCAGCTAGATCAAAGGCTGCTCATCCAAATGGAAGAGTGTGCTATGACGTTCATAAGATTGTCATGCCTCTTCCCAGCATCTGTAATGAGGAGATGGGAGTTTCTGTGGTTACTCTTCAGTGGTCAGCAGAGAAATGCTGATGGCAGTGGGTGGAGGTGTCAGTTGCTTCTGCACGGTTGTGGTGACTAGGGCTTAGTAGGTCCAGTGTCAAATCCCAAAGGAAGGACTGGAAGGACTGAGGTTATTGCTTAAAGATGAGGGAAGTGAGGACCAGTGACCCCGGACAATGCCACAAATGATCTGCTTTAACTGACAGTTTGTGACTGACTCTGGACACTATTCTTATTATATGATGCCCCCTTATATTTGGTTCCTCAGGAAAAAAATGAATTTTTTAGGGTTGTTGTGGTTGATATTTAAAAACCCAGGGCAGGAAGAGCTTTCAGAGATCATGAACTTTACCATTACTTCTCTGACTCGTGGATGGGTTGTATCTCTACAGCTTAAATATCTCCAGAATGCATTACTATGCTCTGCCCCCTGTCATTCTTTTTCCCTTTTTATATAGTAGTTTAAATATTTAAAATTAGTCTGTTTTTTTCCTACAGTTTTATTCTACCTTATATTTGGACTCAAGACTTCATGTTTTAATTTCGTTTTTTCTCACTTATGGATAATTAATTTTTGTCTGTTTCTGTGGCTGTGGAGTCACTCTGAAAATGCTATTTTTGTTGTAGGAGGGCTCTGGGCCACCATCCAAGGCTCTAGTTTGGAAGACGTTAGCCTGGTGTTATTTGGATCTCAGTTTTGTGCCATCAACGTCACTAGAAGCAATTCGCAAAGAATTCAATGCAAGGTTCCACCCAGGGTGAGTGGAATCCTTTGGCAGCCCTTGTCTGGGTGGGTGACCATTATTAGCATGTTGTGTAAGGTTTTCACTAAATCATTTCTTAGAACTAAATTAACTGAATGATCTTTTCATCATGAGAATATATTTATACTGTGTGTTTGGCTATGAAGTGGGAAACTGACTCCACCAATGGGACTTAAAATTAACATCATTTGATAGCTTTTAAAAAAAGACAACCAGTCTTAGTCCACATTTTCAATGAGTATCAGTGTGCAGAATAAATACATTTATCTAGTGCATACTCTGAGTTTTGGTTTATAAAACTTATAGAGCTTATAATCTCACTTCTCCCTTTAGCAAAGAGCAAATATATTAGTTTTCAACAGCAATTTTGTTTTCTGGCATGGATGTGAATGGTAGAACTTAGAAACTTCTAGGATGTTGGTTCCTATGAAGTATCTTCCTAGTTATTCTTTACTGCTTCCCTGTTCTCTTAAAAACAAGTCCCCAAGTTCTTGCTTTCCTTTTCAGTTAGTGTGATCTCATAACCTATTAAAAGATTTGATTCCAGGCCCTTCCCTGGTGCTGTTGGTGAGAGCCAGGCTCACAGCTGCAGTTGAACTCTCTATTTAGAGCTAACTTTATGGTTATCAGCATTCCCAGTACATCTATAACCTGAAAATATGTCTGTCTACTGAACAAATAAAGATCTTTGTAAGAGAGGGTTCAGAATAATCTTTGATCTCTGGTTCCACATTTTTATCTTATCCAATTGCTAAAATATTATGAAATGTTAGCTTTTGTATATAAATTGTATGCAATTGCAATTTGTAGTTGCATTGTAATTTGTTTAACCATTCCCTATTATTGGACACACTTAGATAGTTTCCGGCATTCCCTATTTTAAACAAGAGAGCTTTGATCATCCCAATAACTGTTTTTTGGGGTATGTTTCTTTTTCTCAAGATAAATTAATCTAAATTCTAAAACTTTTGCTATGTACTGCCCACTTTTCATTTAAATTTGTATTTTAAAACTTGTATTCCCACTATCATTGGGTGAGTATCTGACTTCTGGAGCTTTGTCCAATACTAGATATTGTAACCGATATGTATTTTCTATTTTAATGGGTAAAATTTGTACTGTTTGGATTTCTTTTACTAGAGAGAACATTAAAAATGAATACTTAAATTTGATGATAGTACTATTATACATAAAAATGTTAAAAGGAAATAGTAAAACAATCATCCTCTTCTACCCCCCTCCCCTTCTTGAAGTTCCCTTTTCTGAACCAAACATGTTAAATTTTTTTGAATATAGTTACAGTAAGATTATTTTGTTAAATCAGTCAACCATGTTTAGATTATTATAACTATTTAAATGATACTGGGAGAATCAGGGAATTTTTTTCTTCTGTAGTATTTTCTAGATTTATTGCATAGATTTCATTCTAGCATTTCCCTTAATTGCTCGCCCAAGTAGATTTATTCCTCTTGGTATCCATATTGTTTTTCCCCAAGCTATTGTTTATAAGATCATGTCTTTAAGAAACATTTCATTATTATTATTAAGCAATAATATGTTAGAGGGAAGTTTTCTAAACACTGTTATAGCTGATGGTGTTCTCAAACTTGATAGATATTTTAGCTAGGTATAGATGTTTAGTTGCAATTGCCGTTGTTTTGTAGTTGGTGTGTTAATTGTAAATCATTCTTATTTACTATTTGAAGTAGGTCTCATGATTTGTATTTGTTGGATGCTACACTTACCTCATCTTAACATATGTTTTTTTCTCTCTCTCTGAGATACATGCACAAAGACTACTTGAAAAAGTAGCCAACATACCCTTTAAAAATAATTTTCTTGAATTTAATTTTTAAAACTAATTCTATATAGATTTCTCTCAAATCAATTTTATTTACAGAGGTTTGATTTTAAAAATTAAATTTTTAGGGAAATGATGGACCAATTGTCAATGTGACTGTGGTCAGTGGGGACCATTCTGCAGTTCTCCCCATGGCTTTTACATACGTCTCCTCTTTAAATCCAGTGATCGTGTCTCTGAGCAGAAACAGAAGCAGCGTAGCAGGTAAAATATATAACATTGCAGGATCATTTTATTTTTAGGCCATTGATCTTATTAAAAAGGCGAACAGTGGGTTATTAATTTTATTGAAGATGTTAATATAGTGTGGATGGACTTTTTTTCTGAAAACAAGGAAACTAGTTTAGATGGTGTGTTATGGGTTGCTGCAAAAAGATGATGCAGATATTTAATCAATAAAAACAATACCGAAGACCACAGCTCTACAGCTAAAAAGATAGGCGAATGAATGTACATTTGTGTGTGTCATGCTAAATAAAATATTTACAATGTAAAAAAAATTGTTACATGTTAAAAAAAAAAGAAAAAACAAACAAAAAAAACCCAAAGAAACTGAATAAATGTCCTTATATCTATTTTCTCTGTATGACTGGGGCCTTTTCCATTGTGAAAATGATGAGGAATTCAAAGACAATAATTCAATAAATATTTATAGAGCACCTGCTATGTACTAATAGTAGCACCAGCATAGTAGACTTTAATCCTTACCACTAACTTGTTGGATTACTACCCTCAGTTTATTGATAAAGAAGTGAAGTAATAGAGCAAGCAATTTTTCTATGATGCTACATTCAGTAAATAACAGAGCTGGGATTTGAACTCAAGCAGTCTGGTTGCAGATTTTAAGTACCTAGCCACTTAAAAGTTTATTGTAAAGTGCCATTTTAGGCATCATTTTTTACTTTAGCAGTTACTTGATATGATTGGAGAATAAGATGCTCTAATTAACCATTAGACATAAAATATAAAAAAGTAAACATTCTTTAACTCCCAACTACATGAGATATTTTTTCTTTGATAATTCAGCTATTATGACAGGATAGAATTATGGGAATTTATTATCATGTCATATCAGATAGATTTAGAAGAGTACCAGGTAACACACCTTTCTGATTAATTGAATGCCAGATAACAGAGAGTTTATGGCAACCATATTTAAGGTTTTATTATAAAAGATCATCAAATTTCCAAAGAAAAAAAAAGACTGGACTCAATTTTTCTGGTATTATTTTCATTTTCTATTGCTCAAGAGTACATAAATAAAGGGAAGTGTCCTTTAGCTTCTCAATATTATTCAGCTCAGATAGTGCAGAAGAAGAATTTGCTGCCTCAGGCAACCAAAGTGTGTAAAATTCCTTAGTGGTATAGATTCTTCCCAACGAAGTAGAAAAGGGAGGAGGGAGCTCCGTGTTCTATTCAGATTTCAGTGATTTTGGCTTTTAATAAAATTTCCTACCTATAATGAAAAGAATAAATACATTGCATCAGTGCCTTAAAGGCATCTAAGATTAGCTTGACAATTGACCAAGAGCCCAAGGACTTCATGTTATTGATATATACAACATGATGCATTATTTGCAGAATTTACACTTGCATTTAAATCTTTCTACAGGCAGAATAAAGAAGAACATGCTATAAAATCCACAGAGTGGTAGCCTATTGGGAAAGTTTCTTTTGAAAGTTAACAAGCTACATGTCTCCATCTAGGAGATGATGATGTTGATGTTGACAATGAAGCTAAGATGAAATTGAAGAAAGAGAGGAGGAGGGGCCAAGCATGGGCAGGAATAATTTCATGTACAGGACCACCAGTACATTTTTGCAGATAGAACTGGGTCAGGTGCTGCCCCCCGCCCCACGCCCCCACCCCCCTGCCCCCAGCCATTCTTTTGGCAAGATATTTGACTTTATTTTTAGTTACTCCTACTTTTACATGGGATTCATTTTTTCACTGTTACTGTGAAAATTGGAGATAAAGTAGGTAAAAGTGCCTACCTTAGAAACTACATGAAGTAAACACTCAATAAATGCTTAGTTGAAGAGAATGCTTGACAGTTCCTGAATCTTAGACAAATGAATCAAAGATGACCTTTGTCTATTCACCCTGCTGTTTACTTCACAGCAAGCTCAGACTTATGAGCCCTGCCCAAAACACACCTGGTTTAAATACAGCCCCAATAAATAGATTTTTAACCTTTTAGAGTTGCTTGTCTTATATATCCTGCAAAACGGCACCTAACATCTGCTAGCCTGGGGATTATGAAAGACTAACTACTGGTGTCCTTAGACACTCTCTGACACAGAAGCTACCCACCGGGCTGCTGTGTGATATCATCTGGACTCAGCAGCTGCCTCTCTCACCCTCCTCTTCCACAGAAGCCCCTAGTCTTCCTTCTGGATGGTGGTCTCCTATTGTTGCCTCTGGACAGTGTTATGCTATGAGACTTCCCGTATGTTAACCTGTTAAGCACCACCCATGAAAAGCTTGTGCTGCGCTACTGCCACCTTGTGGCCATGTTTTCTCCCTTGCTCAACCCGCATATCTCTTGAACTCACTACACTGAGGCTTTTGACTTCACAGTAGAAATGAGCTTGGGAGGATATGAACTAAAAGAAAATGTAGATCAAGGAAGAAAATGAAATTAATTGAGCTCTTTGAGTGCTATTCTATACCAAAGGCTGTCCTAGTATATCTAATAATCCCTACAACAAACCATACGTGGTGGGCTGATGAAAAATCCAAGTTTTGAGAGCCCCAAATGAGTCACCCAAATCACGCAGGGAATAACTGGCAGAACAAAGATTTGCATAGATTCAGTATTTTCAATAGGCTGCCATAACCCCCCCCCCTTTTTTTTTTTACCTTTCTCCTTTGCATCTCGTTAACCATGGTGTTCTATAGATGCTAATTCTGTAGTAATTCTCATATGTTAGCATGTAAAGAAGCCTTAGAAATGCTTCAGCCCAAGCTATGTTTCTGTGAGCATATGGAGACATAAGATAGTTAAAATATTTACTTTTACTCCTTGATATTCAGCTCTTATTAAGACTAATTAACTGCAGACTGAATTTCTCCTTCCCTGTCTCTTCAATTGCTCTTATAGACTCAAAGAATTGCCTCAACTAGATCTTTTTTTATATTTATACATATATTTTATATCTTTTACATCATTGTGCATTCCCTGTGGGTTGCCCACCACCAATGCACCTGTGAACCATCACCATATTCCCTTGTGCTCTTTTCTCCCCCGTTTTACATCTTTTCCGTGGTTAGAAACCTTTGATGACCTTTACTCCCTGTCCACTGAATTAAATAAAGACTAATCAGGATTGTCTTTCTTGGTCTTCAGCTACAGGACCACAGTCAACTTGGTCCCCATAGAATGTGGGCATCTATACCTGGTCTTCCAGAAAGTTACCCGTTCCCTTTCCATCTCTCCAAGTCCCTGGATGATAAAATGAGAATTCTCCTATACTCTTTCACTTGGCCTTGGGGTGTATCTTTTGAATTGAATTCCAAAAACCTCCTTGCCCATAAGGGCTTCCATGTTATTTAGAATGTTTCTCTAATTTGAATGACCCTACTATTAATTTTTACTTCTTTTATATTATGTCTTGTATTGCAGCTATTTTCGACACCTGTTTTATTAACTTCGAGGTCTCTTTGAGGGCAGGGTTTGTGTTTCTTATTTTTGTGCCCCTTGTGGCATATTCCTCATGGAAATCAGTAAATATTTGATGTAAAAGGAGTTGAATTAGAGTGTCCTTAGTATATACATTTGAGTAGAGTTGCTAATTAAACTTACAAGTTATTGCAATATAGGGAGACTGCACTCAGGCTTTGAAGTCCCCATTCATTAGCTGGTTGCTGATCCTTAGTTTCCTAAAAGCAAAATGCGGTCCTACTAAGTGTCCTGTATATGTCATCAGGAGAGTTTGGATTTCAAATGGGATAACATACCTGAAATTTCTCTGTAAACTGTGAAATACTATATTCACATAAAGCGTTATTATAGGGTTCAGTGCACAAGGAGAATATAGCTTTAACTTCTATCAGTAGAAAACAAAGGCTAAATAAACAGTGCTATTTGCTGGTTATGAAGACCATCAGGCCTCCCAATAGCTTCTTGATTTGCCTTTGAATGGAGTCAAGTTAGTGTCTCTTGAGCACAATTTTCCTGAGAGTTTTGATTTTTATACCATTGAAGTTATACTCTGTAGCCTTATTGAAAGAGTTAGAATTCCATTGTGTATATGTAATGGAATAGAAAAGAACACAAGGGACCATGGAGATGGATCACGGGTGAATTGGTGGTGGGCTACCCTAGGGGAATACAAAATGTAAAAGACATAAATAACAATAAAAATATATATTAAAAAAAAAAAAATTTTCAATAGCAAAAAGAAATATCCAATAAAATTAGGAACGCCCTGTTTGACTCAGTGCCCTGTCTTCCAATACACGGGGGCAGGTGCACTGCCCTCATGGTTCTGTGGGGTGGCCCCTTACCCAAGGCTTGCTTGCGGGGCTTAGCCCTTGTGACACTGCTACAATAAACATTGCAATGCATGTAAAAAAAAAAAAAAAAAAAAAAAAAAAGAAAGAGTTAGAAGTTTCATGAAAAACAAAATTAGGTTGGTATTATAACTCTTTAAATTAGACTATTATGCACAGAGCTGACCATGCTTTTAATCCTAAAGACAGTTTAGAATTGAATAAGTGGTTGGACCATACAACCACATCCCAAGGCTAATGGATTCTTTTCAACATAGGAGGTGAGACCCTTTTCATTGGAATGATGCTACTGAACTACACAGATTTGGGTGTGAAAGTCCACATCCAGGACACCCTGGCTCAGGTTCGGGGCCAGACGGCTCAGGGCGTGGAGGTAGTGCTGCCCCCGCTGTCAGCTGGTCTCCACGGACTCTCAGTCTCCATCAATGGGGTCAGCATTCACTCACGAGGGTGAGTAGACACTTGTCACTATTTTAGGTCTAGCAACTCATTTGAGGAATTCTAATTTTGAGTTAGGTTTTGCTTTATTTTTTCTTCTTCTGAAGTTAAGCACATGCGTATCTTAGCTTTGAACAAATCTTACAGCCCCTACAAGAGAGTTGACTCTCAAGACCAATCCAGGGGAAATTTTTGGCTTACTAGTTGGGGAAAGGAGAAGTTTCTGGAACTAAGGTGTCAAGGTTCTTCGTTGGGGGTTGGTGGGTCATCTATCTGTGCTTTAATAAGAGACTATAATAAAAAATATTTAACACAATTGTGTCTGGGATTTGAACAAAAAGCTTAAAATCATTGTACAAGCCATGTTTATGATACCAGTCCAGGAATGTGTCAGACAAAAAGTCATCTCCACTATTTCTTTTCTTACCTGTTAGTACTCTCTTTCATCACTGCTCCTTTTTCTTCTCCCTCAAATACATTGACCATTGAACATCGTGGGAGTTAGGAGTGCCAATATCCATGCAGTCAAAAATTTGTATATAATACAAATATATATACAAATTTTTGACTCCCCTCCAAACTTAGCTACTAGTTGTTGACCAGAAGCCTTACCAATAACATTAACAGTTGAGTAACATATTTATACGTATTACATAAATATTATATATATGAATATACATGAATATATGAATATGTATGAATATACATATGAATATTATATATATATTTAAAGATTTATTTACTTATGCATACAAGCTGGGGTGTTGGCCAGAGGCATGGGGGGGTAGTGATGAGAGGATTCACCAGAAAAAGATTGGGAGAAGAACAGGCAAATCAACTGAAATACACTGCTGAGGGGAGCAGTGGGCAAGGCAGGAGAGGTCTGCTGCGCCATGTGGGAATCTCCCTGGCTGGGGATCGAACTCATGCTGCAGTGGCTCTGGATAGCCTCATAGTGCTGCTACTTAACCCTCTGTGCCACCAGGGAGGCCCCCTGAATGTTATACTTATTATATTCTGTATTTTTTCATGAATGTAAGCTAGAGGAAAGACAATGTTATTAAAAAAAGTCATAAGGAAGAGAAAATACATTTACAGCACCCCACTGTATTTTTTAACACCTTCAGTTTATGACATCTGTTTACAAGGAAATCCAAGTGAAGGAGGACCCATGCAGTTCAAACACATGTTCACGGGTCAATCAATGGTCATCCATCTCTCTTGTCTTTTCCGCCCTTTCCCTTCCTCTAACTCAGGTATTTGATGACAAGAGCCCCCTTTTCTGTAGGGTTGATCTTCATATCCAGTACATCACAGAAGTTTTCAGCGTCGAGCCGTGCTGCGGGTCCCTGCTGGGTGAGTGCTCTGTGTCACAGGATCTTTTATCTGGCACATCTACTGGCTGGATGTTCGTTCAGACTTTGTTCCTGGAGTAACTAACTGGTGAGGCCAGAGATGGCAGCTGGCAGATGAGTTCCTCGTGCTTGGGCACTGAGTGAGGTCCTTTGAAGAGTGTGCAAACTTAGCGATAACTTAGCCCAGTAAGTTTAGGAAATTAAAAAAAAAGTTAGGAAAAGGAAATGTGTGTGGTTTTCTTTTTCTAATGGAAAAACATTTTCTGCATGGCACATCTCAGGGGATACTGGCAAAACCCAAAGAGTTTCTTGCTTTCCCCTTTTAGATACTGCCTGTGCAGAGGAAGTCTTTGGTGTCTTCACTTTTTCCCTAAGGATGCGGATGAAGGACTCGGAAATAGTTTGAAGCACAAATACTAATATGGGAGATGGAAGGACAAGACAAACAGAGAAATCTAGAGAACTGTTTATTTTTAGAGAAAAATTGAAAGCTATAGATTTGCATGTGAAAAATTTCGGTGATAGTATATAAAATAGCACATTATACTCTTCATGTATAGTAAAATACTTTTTAAAGCTGTTTGGCTATACCAAACATATTTGGTTATTATATGAGGGATGTTGCTTCAAACTTTGTCCTGAAAAAATGAAACTTAATTGTTCCTCAACTAGAGAGTAAGTTTGTGAATCACAAACATTTTTCAATGTTTCAATGGCTCTTGTTGTCATTTTATATATATATATATATATATACAGCAAGATTATATATATATACACAGAGATACATACATATTTGATTTTCATTAATGTATGTTATATATAGTAACATGTATGTTATATGTAGAGCGAATATATGTTACATATAATAACATATATGTTATATATAGTAAAGTCTCTGGCAATACTACATAGAATAATACAAATGAACTAAAATGTTAGATGAAATAGCAGATGATAGCAGATGACAGAACCACTTCAAGGAATTTGATTTTTTTTTAGTGTATAAGTTGATTAAAGTGGTGGCTTCTAGTATGTAAAAATATATTTGAAAATTTTGTCTTCATTATTATAAACATCCTTCCTATATAACAATTCATATTTGCGTACTTTATGCAAATTTCACCAAGTCTGACTACTGCCAGAAAGATCACAAATGTAACATTGATGTGAAGAGCTGATTTGATTGAGGTTTCTCTAAAACTTACCCTGCCCTCCACTCAATTTTCCTGGGCTTATGAGGTGCTGTGAGTTCCTAATTCTGAATTTAGCTTTTGTTTTCTATATCCAATGCTTTAGGTGGAACCATCCTCACCATCTCCGGAATAGGGTTCAGCAGGGAGCCGAATGGGAATTCAGTCCTTGTGGGCAATCAGTCCTGTGACATCGTGAACTCGGCAGAGACCAGTATCTGGTGTGAGACCTCAGCCGTCCCCAGGCTTTCCCACCTGGATGCTCTCTCTGTCCCAGCCCCTGTGGAGGTCTGGGCTGGCCGTGTGTCCTTCCCCCGAAGCCCTTCACTCAGCCTGGTGGGGAAGGGCTTTACCTTCACATATGAAGCAGCGACGACCCCAGTGGTCACTGCTGTGAGAGGAGAAATTGAGAATAGCAGCCTGGGGGTCTATGTTGAGGGAAGCAACCTCTCTGACGCGGTGATCCTTCTTGGGGACTTGAGCTGCGATCTTGAGTCACAGCCTCTCAGGGGCAATGTGAGCCAGCAGAGGTGCTCCTTTCCGCTTCACAGTTTGGAGGCAGGCACCCATCCCCTCCAAGTACGGCAGAGGCAGATGGGGTTCGCTAACATGTCTGCGGTGCCCCAGCAGTTTGTGATGACGCCTCGGATAATAGCCGTCTTCCCAGCACACGGCTCTGCCTGTGGCGGGACAGAGCTCACGGTGAGGGGCTTGCTGCTCAACTCGAGGACGGAGTTCGTTCAAGTCGACCTTTTGGGTCCTTTTACGTGTATGATTTTGACATTGGGGGACGAGACAATCCTCTGCCAGATTAACCTGGTGGGTGACCCCTTGCCTGGCTCCTCCTTCAGTTTGAATGTTACTGTCCTTGTCAATGGACTAACCAGTGAGTGTCAGGGGAATTGCACAGTTTTCTTGCAGGAAGAGGTTACCCCCATTGTGGACACTTTGATCACAAACATTAGTGGGTCTCTGACCACACTGTTGATTAGGGGTCAGCGGTTAGGCATCACAGCTGATGAGCCTGTGGTGTTTGTGGATGGTCATCTTCCTTGCATTGTCATTTTCTTTAATGCAAGTCATGTGGACTGCTGGATAAATGACTTGACTGCAGGACCCCATTATCTATCAGCTTTTCATACAAGAAGTGGGTATGCTTGTTTTGGTAATGTTTCCAGACACTTCTACATTTTGCCTCAAGTATTTCATTATTTCCCCAAGAATTTCAGCATTCATGGTGGGAGCCTCTTGACCATGGCGGGCACGGCCCTGAGAGGACAGAATACCACACTGGTGTACATTGGCCAGCAGGTCTGTCCGCTAGTGAACATCACCTCTGAGCTCATCCACTGTGTCGTTCCTTCAGGAAACGGGTCCGTTGCGCTGGTCGTAGAGGTCGATGGACTTTCACACCAGATGGGCATTATTGATTACAGTGACACCTTCACTCCAGAATTGCTCTCTGTTTCTCAGACTAATGACACCTTAACCTTTGTGGTGGCCCAGATCTCGGGAGCTGCAAACATTGACATTTTCATTGGAGTGTCACCCTGTGTGGGTGTCTCTGGCAACCACACTCTTCTGCAATGTGTGGCCCCTTCCCTGCCTGCAGGAGACTACCAGCTCAGGGGTTATGACCACATAAGAGGGTGGGCCTCTTCGGTTTTGGTGTTCACTTCCAGAGTTGCTATTATGACAGTAACCGAGAACTTTGGTAAGTCAAACATTTTTTATATAAATGATAAATTACCACTCTCAACATTCTGAGAAGTAGGAAATTCAGATCAACCTGAACCTCAGAAAGAGACAGAAGTCTGGTTGGCCTCTTGCAGTCCCAGTTTCTCCCTAAAACTTGTCTTTGTCATGTTTTAGTTATGATACTTTATTTTTTATCAAGGAAATCATTCATATTCTCTGTTTGATTATATTTGAATTTGATGCATAAATTTGATTTAACTTGTGTTTTAAATAATATTAATTGCAAGAGCTCATAATTTGATCATTTAACTAGAATGTAATGCCATCAACTATTTTAGAACTATATGCCAGTTGAATATTTCAAACTTACTAAATATGATTGTTATTACTTTGTAAATATCACAGAATTCATACTCCACCAAAAATAGACCAGTTGCATAGATTGAACTCTTTTCTCCTCTTATGTATATTGAAATTCACTTTGCCTTTCCTTCCAATGATGGTTTCTATTTTTGTTTACTCAAAGTATTATTGAACTTAAGATGATTTAAATCTGATTGGGATACAAAAGTGTAGAGGAAATGATGGTGGCAGAAACTTAGACTGGTGAAGTACTTTTATCTTTTTAAAAGATTTATTTATTTATGCATACAAGCTGGGGTACAGGCCGAAGGCGTGGGGCAGCGAGAAGTTTCACCAGAGACAGAATGGGGGACAGAACAGGCAGATCGACTGAAATACACTGCTGAGGGGAGCAGTGTGCGAAGCAGGAGAGGTCTGCCATGCCATGTGGGAATCTCCTCGGCCGGTGTCAAACTTGAGTCGCCGCTGCCAATAGCTCCACAGTGCAGTGCTTAACCGACCACTGCCCACCAGGGAGGCCCTTTCTTTCTTCTTTTTTTCAATTTATTTTTTATTTATATCCTTTACATTATTTTGTATTCCCCGCAGATATTTCTTAGACAAATTTGTCCTGCCTTGGTTGGGTGAAATGCTATGGGGATTGGGATCTTGATTCTGACTCTGCCAACAACTTAGATAGTGAACTTACCTAACCCTCAGGGGTGTGGACTGGATGCTTGCTAGCTTCCCTAGCTACTAAGAGTCCATGATTTTTATGGTGAGAGAGCCGTGGTATGAAATGTCCTCTATTCTTGAGTTTGTCTAGTGGCTGTAGATGTACAACTAATAGCTGACATGGAGGCTGTAGACTCAGAAACCCTGCGTCTCAGTGTGCACTGGAGTTTCCATATGTGTGAGATTCCATATGTGTGATATATCCCTTCATTGGTTCTCAGACTCAAACAAAGCATGTCTGTTAAGAATTATTTGCATTTACTCATCAGAGACGGACACTCTCAGTGAGTCAACTGGTATGACACTATTTTGGAGAGAAGTTTAGAAACATCCATTAAAAGTAAAGATGATTTATTTTCCCTTTGTCCTAGCAATTCCACCTAAGAATTTGTACCATTTTTATTTGTATAAATGTATAGTTCATTGCAGCACCATTAATTATAAGAAGAGAAGAAATAATGGAAGTATCAACTAATAGGAAAATTGCTAAATAAATGATGGCATAATCACATAAGGGAAGGCTAAGGACAGGTATCCTCTGACTTTTTAAAGTTCACTTTCATGAAAGACCTGTTTTCACTAGCCAAGAGAGATCTAAAGAGAATTTTTGATTTTGCAACAAAAGGGGAAAAGCAAAATAATAAAAAAATAATGCTCTGTGTTTGTTTTTGCAGCAGCCTTTGTACAGACAACAGTACCACAAGCAGTGATAATAACCCTGCTGACCCCCTTCCTGGGAACCCCTTTATTCCGGCTGTGTGTTTGTCTTATTCTTCCTTTACTACATGTTATTTTAGGTTTTATGTGTTATTTGGTTTAACTTAGTAGGTTATTTTTGTGTGTGTCTGGGAACACTCCAATATTCTTCCATACAAATTAAAGATAATTACTTATCTGCTTTATGCCTTTCTGGCTTAGGAAAGGTTTCAGAGCACTGCTCTGTTTCCAGAGAACAGAGGAAACCTGTAGCTATTAAAATTGTGAGCCAGGATGATATGCAGAAACTTGAAAAAATGTCCATGCTATTCCTTTTATTAAGAAAACAAGTTGTTGTGTAATACATACAGAATGATTTCTTTATGTTTAGAAAATTTTGGAATGATTAAAAAGAAACTCTATATCTGGCTACCTCTGAGGAGGGAGACAAGTGGTTAGGGAATCTTTTACCTTCACTTTATACTCTTGAATAAACAGTTTAAGAAGTATAAATAAGTATTAATTGTCTATATAGAAATTAATACGTTTTCTTTGATAGATTGTTGATCCGGGATCTGACAGAACGCCAGGCTTGGGAGGTCAGAGCTTAGTGAGAGCAAATTGAGAATATCGGGGACTTAAAGCTATTTGTGCAGACTCTGGACAGCATAAAACGAACAATGGGCAGCAAGGAAGCATGGATTTGAATTTCGAGTTAAGAGAGATTTGCCTCTATGAACATGAACTTACCGTTTTGTTTTTCTTTTTTTAAAGGCTGCCTGGGTGGAGGCCTTGTACATGTGTTTGGAGCAGGATTTTCTCCAGGGAACATATCAGCTGCCGTGTGTGGTGTGCCCTGCCAGGTCCTGGCCAATGCGACCGTGTCAGCCTTCAGCTGCTTGGTTCTGCCTCTGGATGGTCAGTAAAAATGCTCTAGTTTTAAAAAAGCTTATATGTAAAACTTACATTCTTTGGCTAACTCTTTGTAAAGAATGCTGACCCCTGACTTTCCTGTGTTCCTGGAGAAGGCACTCTCTACTCTTCACTTAGAATGGTGTTTAGAATCAGGGACCACTTGATTACTGTTTCATAGTTACTTGTTACATTGATGGGTCTATGTTAAATGAACAATGAAAAATTTATCACCTATCCTTTTCACTGTAGTCATACAATGCTGGAGAAAGTAGTTTTGAATTTTGAATAGTAGTTTTAAAGACAGCTTAGGCATCATGGAGAAAGCAATTCTGGGTCTTGTGAGGTGAAGCTGCTAGAATCATCTGCTTGCTGGAGGTGCAAAATGAAGAGATTAGATCATAAAGCTGGATCTCTTTTGCTCCTTGGTCTTGCCGATTGGTACACAGTTCTTTAATCCTTATTACTGGCAAAAGAGGCAACATTACACTACCCTCTTATTCTGTAGTACTGGGAAATTTCTGGATCCCTTACTCAGTAAAGCACCCCAGTCTTTTACTGTGTTAAGCTTTGTAGCTACCATGTAAATCATGATACAGGAAGCCATGTCTCTGTGGGGTGGAGAGGTGTTGGGAAGGAAAGTACAAAACTTTGATATTCCTATAGGATGCGGCTTTGCATTATGTAATAATTACAAATTGCGTTTCATAAAAATAAAGTCAAAGGCAGGAAATTACCATTATTGTTAGAGGCCCAGCTTATCCAGGTGTTATTCTGCTTGTATCATAATAGATGTTGTACCTGTATACTTTAGAAACCATTGCACATGCCTTCTGCTTAGTGATTTAAGTTACATTTTAAATTTGTATCTTACAACTTGAATGTGGGAGAAATATTTTTACAGTGATAAAAACATCACTTCATTTGAGCTTAGACATAAATTCTGTGATGGATAACACTGTTATGATGGCACTTTATATTGTATTGTCTTAGACAAGGAGGAGGAGTTGGGGGGGAACTATTCTTGTTTAAAATACTAGAAATCAAGTTTCCTATTACCATCCTTATGGAAGATTAATAATAGGAAACTTAAGGTACTATAGAAGATTTAGGTTTGAGACATTGTTTCATCTTCCACTCTCTCCTGTGTGTAGCTCAATGTTGGCACAGGCTATGTGCAAAATTAATGTTTTTTTTTAAAAGATTTATTTATTTATGCATACAAGCTGGGGTGCAGGCCAGAGGTGTGGGGCTGCGAGAGGGTTCACCAGAGACAGAGTGGGGAGCAGAACAGGCAGATCGACGGAAATACACTGCTGAGGGGAGCAGAAGGCAAGGCAGGAGAGGTCTGCTGTGCCATGTGGGAATCTCCCCAACCGGGCATCGAAGTCCCTACAACTGCGGACAGCTCCACAGAACTGCACTTAAACCAGTTGCACCACCAGTGAGGCCCCCAGATTAATGTTTGATGGAAGAATAAATGAAGGAATTGGGAAGTAGTGGATAAAGAAAACTAAGACTCATTTCTAGGTCTACTGTTTAACTAATATGTCTACAGGTTGTTTTTAAAGGCATTTCCATATATACATGTGCATTATATGCTTAAATTGCCTACTAAAAGCTCATGTTGTTTCAAGACAGTTAATTACAACTAGAAGTAAAAAGACAACTCAGTAAGATTTCAGGGTGAGGTAAATCGTGGTATTGCAAGTTTCATAACGCATAGGAGAAGAATAGTGAAAATTATTATATTTCAAAAGACTTGATTAGCAAAGAACTTAGTATTACTTTTGAAGAGGAAAACCTGGGTTAGAATCTGTAACTGTTATCATTGCCACTAGGTGTCACTAAACACTCATTGATTGCATAGGGGCCATTCATTTACTCTAGGGAAGTGGATAATTTGACTGATTTTCCTCTTTCATAAAAATAAGTCTTTTAAAAGACTTTTAATTACAGTATCCAAAGATGGAGAGGAACTGGTGAATTTCAATTTCAATTGTTTCCTTATTTAAGATCCAGGGTGGGATTTAGGGATTTTACAGACCCCTGAGACTGAAAAAATATTTTGAGTACATGATTGTGTATTTCTTTTTCTAGGAAGTAGGTCTACAGCAGGCATCAAATGGTCAAAGAAACTGTGTCTCATATATTATAGGAAACCACTATTCGTTTCCCCACTTCCAGCTAGAATTGCATACAGCCAATTGAGTTAAGAATCTGTTCTATCTTAAGAGATTTTTTAGAGGACAGTTTCACAGTAGCCACACTACCAGTGTTTCACAGTTGTCATTTTCAAGAAAATCCATTCTTTTACTTCACCAACACTGCCCCACTCTACTTTTTTTTCAAATTGATCAGTGGCAGCCCTTTCGGAAAGCTGAAAAATCTCAGTCCTTCTATTGCAGTGGTTCTCAATGATATCATTGTTGAGAATTAGAGTTGAGATTTATTAAAAATATATTTTGGTTGTTGTTACTGGAGCAGTGAAAGCAGTATCACCCAGGAGTTTGTTAGAAATGCAAATTCTTAGAACCTACTAACTAGGAAACTTTCCAACAAGTAAACGTTTTGGTATGTCTCTTCTGTGCCATCTGAATTCCTCCATTTGTAAATTGAAGTCTCAAGCCAGGTCGCTTCTCTGTGAAAGCAAATCCTGGCCAGATTGGGTAGTGCCACGAGATGCCGATTTATAATCTGGTCTCATATTTGATTTTAAAACTACACTGTTCTGCTAGTTTATAATCCATCTCTTACCTACTATTATTCCAGGGTGTTTTTATTTTATTTTAAAAAATTTCTAACGTGGCTTTGCACAGCTGGACTTTCCTCATATTTTATAGAATTTTTTTCCTTCTGTGGTTTTACTGCCTTCTTATTTTCATTTGGTCTTTTGTTTATTTCTGTTAACTTCTCTCATTTACCAAGGTCACTTTGAATTCTGACTCTTGCTTTGAGTTCTATTCCATAGTTTGACTTTGCACAATAAAGAGAGCAACGTTTCACATTCCAGGTTGTAGATGATGGCTGAGAACTCAAACTTTCCTAATTATTGTTTTGCTTGTGCTGATGCCTCAGTACTCTGTGTTTTCTTTTCCTCAGTGGAGTAGGGGAGTTTAGGTGGCGCTCTAAAAAAGATTCTGTTGTTGCTTTGGTATCATTGATCTTTACTTTCCCCCGAATTGTACTTTTAACAAAAGAAGAATTTTACCTTTTTATATGGTGGGTGAAACTAATACGTTGTGCTTGTTTAAGTCAGCAAGATCTTTGATCTTTGGGTTTCTTGCATTTGTACCTTGAATTATACCACATGACTTTTCATGGAAATTTTACCACTTCCATGAGGCATGAAAAAGCGATTAAGGTCACATAGCTATTTACTGGCAGAATAAAATCATGGATTCCGACCCCCAGCCCTGGGTATTTTCATAATCTACTTTGTCAATTTGTATCTACCTAATCACCCATAATGAGTTCATTATTTTATAGATGTTAACCTGTTTTTATTTGCTGTGGGGTTTATTAACCTGGAAGTTGGCATGTTTTTTCTATCCTTATGACAGACCTACTGTCATTCAGTTCATTGCTATAAATCACTGGAATGATAGAATTCCATATAGAGAACCCACAATGTGTCAAATGCTTTGGAATGTAATAGCAGCAATAATAATGTCTGTGTGTGACTGAATAACTACAAACCTTCTCACACGTGCTTTTCTCCTTCCCGCCTGGCTGCATGTAGCACAGTACTATTGGCAGGGCAGCTTAGGTTCAAAGTCTTGATAGCATATGTAGCATATCTGCATGGACAGACTAGCTGCAGAAGTAGTAGGCTAGGGAGATATTTTGTTTTTCTTTACTTTATTAAAGTTTTCAGACAGAGCTGCTCTGAACCTGTCTCACATAGAGGATTGTTTATCTTCCTGTTAAAGGTTATTTTCAAACTGCCTTGTTGGTGCTTTTTTATATTGTGTCTCATGGCCCAGAAAGAAATGGCCTAAGGGTCAGGGGCTCCAAATAATTGCCTTTCTTCTTGTGAAATGTTAATAGTCATAGGTATATGAAAATAAGGAACTTCTATTAATCAAGAGAATCCATATAGAAAATGAAAAGTCTACCCACAAATCTGGAGAAGGTATCAATAACCTTAGGGCTCTTAAAAGCCATAGGGAGATTTTAATATGCTTATTTATCTATGACCTCTGTAGGATTAGTACCAGAATATATAAAGAACACAAATCAATATGAAAAAAAACAACAACCCCAAAACAACAACAATGAAGCATTTCAGTAGAAAAAGGGCAAATAACAGAAATAGGAATTTCACATACGAAGAGGCGTGAGTTACTACTAAACATATAAAAATTTCCTCAACATAGAAAGCAATAATGAAAATGAAACTTAAGGCCACAATGAGATGCCACTGTATACACACTGCACTGGACAAAATTAGAAATCTAATAATGCCAAATGTTGACAGTTATGAGAAGTAAAGGAGACTCAGAACTATGGCAAGTGAGAATATTAAATGGCACAGTTACTATGAAAACAATATAGCAATATCTTGTAAATTTTAACTTGTACTTACCCTTTGAAGAACAATTTTCTATAAGACATACCCTAGAGAAATTTTATGCAAATTTGTAATAGCAAAAACTTGGAAATACTCAAAATCCAATTAAAAGAAATTTGATAAATGTATTAGAGTACTTTTGCATAGCACAATGTAGAACACATTGAAAATATATGAACAACTTTTACATGAGATAATATGGATTAATTTTGGAAACATATTATTGAGTAAATAAAAATGAGTCTAAAACATTATGTCATATATTCTATTCTATAAGATTTAAAAACAAGTAAAACACAAAAATCTCTTGCTTAGGAAAAGTATTTTTAAAATACCAATAGTTGTTTCTGAGAATGAGGAGGAAGGGGATAGACGTGATTCTAGACATCACAGCTGTTTTAAATCTTGTATTGGCTGGTAGGCTCGTGAGTTTTTCTAAAAATGGTCATTCATATATAAGTACCGCGCGCTAACCGATTGCGCCACTGGAGCTCCCGACTCACAATAGCAAAGGTATGGAAGCAACCCAGATGTCCAAAAATAGATGATTGGATCCAGAAGATGTGGTACATATACACAATGGAGTACTATTCAGCATGGAAAGAAGATAAACACATGCAATTTGCAGAGACATGGATGGAATTAGAGGGAATCATA
The DNA here is from genome assembly GCA_004024925.1 of Scalopus aquaticus. NCBI lineage: Eukaryota > Metazoa > Chordata > Mammalia > Eulipotyphla > Talpidae > Scalopus > Scalopus aquaticus. The sequence goes on from PVIJ01015802.1 coordinate 34,983, forward strand.
CTCAGTGAAATAAGCCAGAAAGAAAAAGAAAAATATCGAAT
>PVIJ01015803.1:0-13808 GCA_004024925.1 Scalopus aquaticus
GGGGCAGGATGTAGTGCAAGGTGCCTTGAAATAAAGGCTAAGTGGAACAATGGGGAGCAGAGAGAGAGGAATTTGGAAGGCTGATTCTAGAACAATCAGCAGAGGCTTCCTAAAGAGGGGAGAAGCTTTTGAGCTGGGTTTTGAAGGGTGGGCGGGATAGCCACAGGCAAGTAATGGAGAAATGTGAATAGCAAGAATTCTAAATCTTTAGTTGAATTAAGTAATGTTAGGAACAAGCAGTTAGCCAAACCCTGAGTGTAGGTCATTCTGCTGGTCAATTTACCCTGTTTCTTTAAGAAATTGAGAGCAGGGAGAGAGGCAGTGATGATGGAAGGATTAATCTTGATTTAAAAAGACCTACTGCACCTCATTATTGCAAAATCCTCTATCTCCCTCCCACCTTTGCTCCCGCCATTCCTTTCTTATGTGTTTGAAATATTTATTGTGTACTCACGAGGTGACAGGCCCTGGGTTAGTCAATCAACACTCCTTCCCTTATAATATCTCTCCAGGTGGTCCTTTCATTTCCATCCCTCTCCCCCTTTATTAACTAATGCCCAATGGTCTCCCTAGCAACCTGCTCCCTCCAATCTCAACCTGTCCCACAGTCCATAAAGCTAATGGGAAAATTGGTCTGGAATCAACAAATCTCACAGAGCCTGGACGGAGGCCACACTGTCTAGGGCATTGGTGGAGCGCCACGTCCTTGGGCGCAGAGACAACACTTAGAAGATATTCTAAGTGGAGTCACACGGCAAGGAGACAAATGGAAGATAAAAGAATAATACAAGCCTGTTTTTGAGAAAAATAAGGACAAAAATCTCTTTAAGAAAAGAATGTATTTTTTTAACAAGGAATTAGAAGCAAACACTGCTTCACCTAAGTGTGCATTTATTTAATTAGGTATAGTTTATAAATAATATACTCATTGAAAAGAGAACGTGCATATCTGCTAAATAATAAAGTTGAGACAGTGTCAGGGAAGAGAGACAACCTTGTGCCTGGTGACCGTTTTGGGGGGGCTGTGCTTCCCCATCACCCAGTGTAAAGTCATTAGAGCTCATTTGTCATCATATTGCTTTAGATAAAAGTATCTCCTCTTTTGTTTGGATGTCAGTAGTCATGAAACTGGTTTTTAGAGAAGTTTTCAAAGTCACAAAGTGCAAGAGAACATGACAAATGGTATTTGTTAATTACTGCAAAAGTAAAGAGACTTAAAACAATCTGGTTTTTCTTTTCCTTGCTAAAAGCTGTTTCTAGTTCTACCAGTATTTTAGAAGGAACATTATAATTTCTGGTATTTGAAATAGTAGTGGTGATAAAACTAACAAGGCTTCTAACAATCTCAAAACCTAAACACAACAGGAAACTTTGTTTATATATCAAGCCCAGTAAATCAAAACAAAGGAATATGAGCCACAATCAGTAACGAGATATTTTCAACTATGTGGGCAGATCACGGCAAAGCTACAGCTTATTATTCATCCAGAGTTGATCTATGTTAACATTAAATTCTTTGAGCTTATTCTTTTCCCTATTTCGTGCGGAAGGGCAAAACAAACAAGTAGCTATGTCATTTGACTTTAAGTTATAAATAATTCTGTCTTGACAAATTTAGGAAAGGAGGGATTTAAAATTAAATTTTGGGAGAGAAATGAAATATTTTAGTAGGTATATCATAAAATACATCTAAAGCTAAACTTGAAGGTATTAATGTGAACTCAGGTATGTAAAAGAAAGTTTTCTAGCTCCACCCGTAGGTAGCCCAGCTCTAGTTACCCAGCAATAGACTCGAGACGGTCTATTCTGCATCCCCAGGCCTAACTCTTGCATCTTAGTACAGTATATGACGCTATGTTATAATTAATTATGTGTGAACAAACCACCCTAAAACTTTCAAGCTTAGAACAATTTATTATTACCTCTCAGTCCTGAAGGTTGAGGAGATCAGCTGAGATGTTCTTACTTCAGGTCTTATGGGTTATAGTCAGGTGGTCGCCAGGCTGAAGGCATTGTCTGATATCCAGTGTGGGTCAACTGGGAGCTGGGTGAACATCTCCCTCTCCATGTGACTTCTTCACATGGTTAGCTTGGGCTTCCTTACAGGATGGTGGTCACAATAGGACTTCCTACATGGTGGAAAGCTTGGTCCAGAGTGAGCATGCAAAAGAGAAGCTGCAAAACTTATGACAGTCTCAGAGGTCTGCAGTGTTGCTTCCTCTGTGCTTTATTGGTTAAAACATCACAAATGAGTTCAGAGAACAAGAGGTGTACAAAAAGGGATGAAATGGATGGTTTCACAAAATATGCTTCTGTGATATGAATTAATTCATGGCAATTAGGGAGTGTCAATCTAACCTAGGAGTCAAGCTCAATCACATGAGATTTTTTTTTTCAAGGCAAGGAGAACCAGAAGAGCAGTAGTAGAATTATAACCTTCAGCAGGAAAGAAAGAAATCCCTACTGTACTGGGTGTAGAATTTATTTAGATGTATTTTAAGAAAATTAAAAATATGCCTATACCAGACTCTCGGGGAGACCCAGAGAGGTACATTCCTGTTTTTGTGCCAGTCTTGCTGCTGTGCCCTGGAAGAACCTGGTTTGGAGCTCTTCTGCCTACACCATCTGAGACCCTGAAACTCTGCTCTAACCTGTAGCGTTTCTACTTGACGGTTTGTGAGAATTTTAATATTTATTGCCGCAGCTCTAGCCATGCCTGGCTGCCTAGCTGAGTCATTCAAGGTGATTTCCAAGGCTCCAATGATTGTTTTTCTTAGAGCTCTCATCACAAGGTCGCCTCTCTTTTGAGTGATCTCTCCAACTTTATTTATTCCCTCGGGCTTTTAATGTGTGATTTTTCAAAATGTGAGGTTTTTCCGTACTTCAAATTTCACATCACAGCAGAATAACCCTGAATTATTGATTCTCTAATAATAAATGTATTTATTCAAATGAGAAAAGATGTTATTCATGTTTAGTTGTATGAATCGCTTCAGGATTGTAGATATATAAACATGAGAGCAGATGAAATACATGCCAGTAAAAAAATGGAAAGATTTTATGCCCAGGTTCAGGGTTTCCTTGTCACTGAGGTACATTCATTATATGCTAAATTATGAATTTATATAAGACCTACTTTGCAGAGAGGTCTGCAATATCTTAAAATTCAGCAACATGTTCATTGCCCACATCACCTAGAATTTTCTGACAGCAGTAAACAGTAAATTGGGAATTTGAAGAATGTAAACTGACTAAAGCTTGTGCAAAAGGTAACCCGAGGTCTTGTTCTTAAATACTATGAATATGAGTTTTTTAAGCAACAGCAAGATGGTATTTTCTCCCCTTGTTTAGTGGACAAGCTTGTGAGAGCACCTGTTTTAAGTCTGTGGCCTAACAGGGACATCTAGTGACTTATTAATCTAGTGTAAAGCCCTAATGAAATGCATCAAAACTTTTCATTCATTGTCTATACGGACTCCTCCCTCTCCAACCCCTATACCCCTTGGGTCTGAGGGCAAGTCAAAGAAAATCTGTAGCCTTGAGTGGAGTGAATTTTGTCTTTTAAATAGACTGGCAGTATGCAAACATCTATTTGCTCACATTTATTCCCTGTTACTCCTAGTTATTTCCTTGATTTTATCCCATTCTAGAGGATTAGGGGGAAAGTTTTGTTAACTTGATCCACAATGAGTTTATTGAGGCTGAAGTGTTTGTAGGAGATAATATTAAAAAGAAAATTCATTTATGGCACTCGTTCCTTTTCAAGAAGTATAAGATTTTTTTTCAGTTTTATTGAGTTATAGTTGGCATACAGCGCTGTGTAAGTTTAAGGTGTGTGGTATAAGGACAAATTAAAAAGAATAAGGTTTTAGTGTTTCATGTTTTGGTTTTGCAGCCATTGGTTTAAGGCTTTGGGCCAATTTTTAATAGTTTTAGAAACATGTAAATATAAATTATACTGGGATATTTTTCAAACATTTCTTAGATGAAGATATGCCAGTATAGAAGTGTTAGGCTTATAATAAGTTGGTACTATGCTAAAGAAATACAGAAAGCCTTATCTTAATGAGAAGACACATTTTAAAGGTCATTTGTGTATTAATAGAACTAGCAACAAAATTGAAATAAGTGAAACTAAAACAGAGAGAGAAATTGGGATAAAGGAATCCATGGAGCTTAACGTTGGAAGCAGTCTGGAGACAGACCCCACCCAAGGTGAGATGCTTTGGAGGTGGCAGGCCTCAAATTTCACTCATGTCAAGCAATTAAAAGCCAAGCTTACAGCAGACACAATGAGATAAGGGAAGAGTCTAGGTGAATTTGGGCAAGTAGGGTTGAGACTGTGGGATTGGAGTTTAACAGGGAAGTTGGGCCTTTTCATGCAAATCTGGAGCTGGTTATGAAGCAGTCAGGTTGTGGAGGGTGATAAGGGTGACAACAAGAAAAACTGGGAACAGACCCTTGAGGGATGTACTTGAAGAGAGCTAGCAGAGGAGGAATGTCAGGAAAGAAAAGGAAAAAATGTCAGAGAAGTAGTAGGATAAGGATAAAGACACTCTCCTGACAGTCTAGATTGGAAAGTCGCACCAAGGGGTAATTTTTTCTTTTACAAAAAATGTCACTTCTCCTTTAGAGAGTTGATTTTTTTTTTAAAGATTTTTATTTATGCATGCATGCAAGCTGGGGTACAGGCCAGAGGCATGAGGCGGCAAGAGGGTCCACCAGAGACAGAGTGGGGAGCAGAACAGGCAGATCGATGGAAATACACTGCTGAGGGGAGCAGCGGGAGAGGCAGGAGAGGTCTGCCACGCCATGTGGGAATCTCCCTGGCCGGGCGTCGAACTCACGTCGCCGCTACCAACAGCTCCACAGCACAGCTCTTAACCACTGCGCCACCAGGGAGGCCCTAGAGAGTTGATTTTTAATTTACATTTTATTCTAGAAAATGGTCCTTCTTTCAACATAACATTAAACAAATTTAACTGCTTTGAGTCCCTCAATTTTGTACCATGAATTCCAAAAAATTGTACTGGTCTTTGGGCAGAATTTGTTAAAATCTGTTTAGTGGTTCCATCAAAGTGCTTCAGCAGGTACCGAAAGTTACTTGACTTCCCCTTGATTTCAAACTGAGTATCCTTGTCTTTGTGGCAGTAGAGCTGATCTTCACACAGAAAGCCAAGTCCTGTCAGGTGCTTTGGGTCTGCCTTTTAATATAAAAATCAGAATTACCTTTTTCTAACTACAACCTATCGTCCTCTGGTTATTTACTCTGATTTCTTTCACTGAAGTGCTTTTGTGTTCTTCTAAACTGGTTTTATTTGGAAGTTCTTGTAGTGATGGCACCTGACTCTTAAAGCCATCTTCAAAGTGTCCTCCCCTCCTCTTTCACACTGAAGAGTAGGTTCATCACCACAGGCCTGTAGCAAGTGTGTTTGCCTTACAACCTTTTTGGTCTTGCAGTCCTCATGAGGCTATACAAGCCTCTCATTTGGATAAGCAACCCATGGGTTGGAATTCATTTTGCCCCTTCTGGAATCTTCTTGTGAGGGACGTAATATTATTTGAGTGTCTGTTCTCCGGATGGAAGTCTCATATCCATGGACTGAATCTATTCCACTGCAGTCACTCTTAGGATCTAAGGGAACACTGGCAGAACACGGTGGTGGCATTTGTGGTGAAATGTCCACATTTGAAAATACCAAATCTTTAAGGGAGCATTGCCACTCCACTGCCTCAGGTTGAGGAGCTGTGACACAGTCATAAGTGGACAAGCCTGGGATTTCAACCCATGGGTTGGAATTCATTTTGCCCCTTCTGGAATCTTGTTGTGAGGGTCGTAATATCATTTGAGTGTCTGTTCTCTGGATGGAAGTCTCATATTCATGGACTGAATCTATTCCACTGCAGTCACTCTTAGGATCTAAGGGAACACTGGCAGAACACGGTGGTGGTGTTTGTGGTGAAATGTCCACATTTGAAAATACCAAATCTTTAAGGGAGCGTTGCCACTCCACTGCCTCAGGTTGAGGAGCTGTGACACAGTCATAAGTGGACAAGCCTGGGATTTCAACCCATGGGTTGGAATTCATTTTGCCCCTTCTGGAATCTTGTTGTGAGGGTCGTAATATCATTTGAGTGTCTGTTTTCTGGATGGAAGTCTCATATTCATGGACTGAATCTATTCCACTGCAGTCACTCTTAGGATCTAAGGGAACACTGGCAGAACACGGTGGTGGTGTTTGTGGTGAAATGTCCACATTTGAAAATACCAAATCTTTAAGGGAGCATTGCCACTCCACTGCCTCAGGTTGAGAAGCTGTGACACAGTCATAAGTGGACATGCCTGGGATTTCACCACTGAAAGAAATACGGACCTGGGATCTAGGCAAAGTCAACGGAGCCTCAAATTTATTGGTGTTAGACGTACTTTCCACATGAGTCATATATATACCGGAGTGTGGCTCAGATGTGAGAATTTTTTCAAAATGATCTTCCTGAGTCTCATGTTCCCCCAGAACCTTCTGGGAGGTGATATCCTCACCATTCTCTAAAGCCCTGACACTGTCCTTCCTCACCCCTGAGGCGTTGTTCTCTGGGGACTCACTGGCTCTACAGCTGTCCTCACCATATGCCTCTTCTCCAGTCCCATTTCTTGCATCCTCTGAATTTCCTGAACTTAGAGTAAATAAAGACCCTTCATCAGAATCGTAGTTGGTGTCCAATTCATATTGCGCGTCAGGAGTGTGTTTCTGCCCTGGTTCCTTACTAGCAGGAGGGACATGCACGTCACTCTTCCATCCTGGAGGAAAGCCCAGGGGGGATGGGTCTGTGTCTTCTTGTGTGATCACATTGCAGTAGGTGGAAGGTTCTTCCTCAGCACTGGTCCCCTTGGGCCTTTGCTGCTCTACATCCTGCAAATTAATGTCAGTGCTCATTCGCATTTCCTTAGAAAGCTCCAAAGGTAAGTTTTTGGTGCCATGTCTTGTCTGGGTCTCGCCAGGGCTCCATGCTTCTGTTTGTGCTAGCACTGGAGAGAGAGAAGCTTTGTCTCCTGAGAGTGTTGGGTCTAATTTATTCGAATCGTTACGGATTGAGCCAGAGACAGTTTGAAAACTACCAGGGACACGCAGTGAGTGCTCACTGAGAAAATTTTCGCAGGGCACAGTATCATACAGTACTTCTTCAGGAACATCATTCCTGTAGATGCGGTCCTGTGCTGCAGAAATCAGTGCCTTATCATCAGAGTTTGCCTGTGCGCCCGGAACAGCCGGGGCGGCACTGTGCTCTGGAAACTTGTCAGGGCTTCCCCTCCGTGCCCCGGGGCTGGCCACGCACTGTTCCGCACTCTGCCGACTGCCAGGGTCCTCTCCGCCTGTTCTCAGGGCCATATCAGGAAGGACGGCTACGTAGGGCTTGGCCTGGGTCCTCGGGAAAGGGCTTTGGTTCTCACGGAGGTTTAGGTCATGGAAACCTTGGCGCAGATCTACCCTTGGGTGCCTCTGCAGGTTCCCCACAGCTTCAGCTTCATCACAGAAGCCCTCATTTGAATGTGCATTAACAGAATGGGGCCTTTTGTTCTGGCAGCTCCGTTGCCACAGTCTGTCAATGAAAGGCCTTGTAAAAGCCCCCAGGCAGAAAGCCACAAAGAAGGTGATGAACACCGCCAGGCAGACAGCCAAGGTGAGGTCCTGGGACGTGGCTTCCTTTCTGCCAGGAGGTTGCACATCCCTGGCGCTCCTAACTCGTCTTGGCAGCCACCTCTGCTGCTCTCTGGTACCAGCGCTGGCACGTTCCTCCTTCCCCAGGGTGGGAAAGCGCACATGCACTTCTTCCCGGGGCTGCTCAGCTTCGCTCTTTGTGAGGCTATCCTCGTGATTCCCACGAACTCGAGGAAGGTGGGTCTCTCTGGAAATTCTCTTTTTTGGCGTCCACCAGTATGTCTCCTCCTTCCCTGGAGGGGAGGGATAAAAACACTCATTGAGTGGACATTGAAATAAAATTCCAGATTTTTTAAAAGCGTCAGTGAGTCCTCCACACTCCTTATCCAGCAGTGATAAAGTTCACCTATTAAGTGGGGGCACCTGGCCTACCAGGCGTCTGAAACCAGCAGTGCGTGCAGAGCTTTGTGCACCGACACGGCTGCAGCGTTAGGTCTGCAGCTGAGAAGCCCAGAACATTGTGTTTTTTTAGCTTTCTTGTCTTGGGCGGGAAGAAGCCTGATGTAGGGACAGCCACATGCTTCTCCTTCCATATACTCACCTGCTGCATGTTTGCCAGAAGATTCCATCAACCCCAGGCAAAGTCTGCCTAAGCCCTTCCCATGTTTGCCATACTATTTCCCCACCTTTCCCCAGTGCTGGCAAACAGCAGAAACATCCAGGTTTTTCCATTGGCTCCTGACATTCTGCCTTCCGCATTCAGAATGCTGGGCCTGGCTTACAGAGCAATGAAGCAAGTGGGGTGGGCACCCAGATGGTCCTCTGCCTCATGCAGCTCTTTTAAGCCTTGCACCCACAGCCATATTTCTGCTGTAATGGCATCCTGAAGAGAACAGTGTCCCAGACTTGTTTCAAAAAGAAATCTTGCACTCTCACCCCTCCCCCAAGTTAGTTTTGTGATTTAGCCAAGAGAATTAATAACGAAAAAAGCTTACCAGAGTTACGACTCTAGTCCCATAGTCTATCGCTTTGGGGGAGTGGCAGGGATCCAAAGAAAGAGACTTCTGAAATATGTGTTTTGTATATGTGTAGGATTATACTTTTTAGAGGGTTAGCAAACACTTAAAATAATTATATTTCAAGTTTTAAGGTTCTTTGCTCAATTATTTAAGGATTGGAATTAAAAATAGAACATTTTGGAGTTCCAGGGCAAAATCCTCTCCTCGTGACATTTCTGGTTTTGGCCAAGTCCAGTGGTTTCTGAACTATTTGGAGTATTTGACCATGTGAAGAAAATTGTTCACAGGAAGGGAGGAAAAGAGGTAGGTAGAGAGGACTGTTCTGGATACAGTCCCAGGCTAATGGTGAGCTTATGTTGCAAATGAAACATTATTTCAAATGAGACTAAATTTTTCCTGCTTTTTTTTTTTTAGCATAACAGAAATCATTCTAGACAGAAGAGGTATTACTGACTTACTTAAAGGTTTGTTGCAAATTATATCCCACTTTAGCCTCCAGGATTCAGACATGAGATTTTGGAAGACGGGCATGGCCGTCACACTGCCAGTGGGACCCAGCATGCGGGCCTGCAGGTGGGGCAGTGCCAGGCCGTGCTCACCACGGGCAGGACGGCGGTCAGCACCTTGTTGCTGAGGCCCACGACCTGCTTGAGAAGAGCCAAATTCAGGATGCCTGTGAATAAGGACATTTAGAGGCAAAATAAACAAGCTTCAGATACTGTTCACATCTCTATGGGAGCAATAGGAGCGGAGCACTGATTTGAGACCCAGGGAATATTGGGTTTAAAGCTCTGTTCTATCCCTACCTCCTCCGTGAGCCTTAGCGAAGTGTTTCCTCTCTCTGAGCCTCCCTCCAGGGTTGCGGTGAGGATCCAGTACAGGAGGAGCTTTAACTTCAGTGCCTTTTTTTTTTTTTAAAGATTTATTTATTTATACATACAAGCTGGGGTACAGGCCAGAGGCGTGGGGCGGCGAGAGGGTTCACCAGAGACAGAGTGGGGGGCAGAACAGGCAGGTCAGAAATACACTGCTGCGGGGAGCAGCCGGTGAGGCAGGAGAGGTCTGCCGCGCCATGTGGGTATCTCCCCGGCTGGGTGTCGAACTCGCATCACACGCTGTCAACAGCTCCACAGCGCAGCGCTCAACCGCTGCGCCACCAGGGAGGCCCTCGGTGCCTTTTTAGATGCTCATTTTCCCTGCCCTCTTTCCTCTGAGTTGTAATTTGTACAGGTAATGAAAGCCTAGACTTTCTCCTATTATCATAGTCCAGAATTAGATACCTAGATTAGAATTTCTAGAGCTAATGTGATGTTGAAAGTGGCCTAAGGTACTGGAGGATGTGGAGAGAGGGCATGGTGGACAACCATGGGTGACCAGAAATAGCAAAGAGAGATCTTTTGCGTCAAGTATTATCTCGAGTAGGAGTATATTTCTCTGTATCTACGGATATCCACTACACACAAAATGTCACATGGGAAAATGCATTGTATAGTACAAGTATTAAATAACATCTGAAAAAACCCCAACAATATCTGTTTTAGTACTCAGCTTTTTGGCACCAAATGTGTTCATTAAGTTCCAAAACCAGATTTTAGAGTTACTGGCAAACATGTAGAGGAGAGAGTAGAGTAGAAATTGTACGATCCTGGGCAGTTTAGGTGAATTGAGTTTTGTAGATGAAATAAGACTTCCTTGGGGTAGGGTGTGTCTGTTACGTATATCACCTGGAAGCCACGGAAGACTTATAAAGTAATAAAGACTTACAAAATAATGAAAATGCAAAGGAAATACAGCAGACATTAAGCAATTACATAAACAAATATACTTGTAATCATGTACAATATATAATACTTATAATCAGTGTATAATATACTAAAGGGGGTTCCCAGCCAACCTGTTTGTTGTCATTAGGGAACACTGCCGGGTGAAGTAGACTTTCTCACCTGCTCTGGTAACCACAATGACAGGCAGACCCCAAGTAAGTCCCCAATGGTCCTGCCTCCAGGTATTCACACCTTTGAGTCATCCCCTTCCCTTGATTGTGGTCAGGACCTGTGATTTGTTTCTAATCAATGCGTGTGGCAGAAACAATCACTCCCACGCTATATCACATAAAATGGTGACACTCTCTCCTAATACACTTTCTCTTCCAGCTTTGAAGAGATTTCTAAGAGGCACACATAACCCAGGCCTGAGGGCAGGCCTTGGCCAACAGTCAGGAAGGAAGCAAGCCCTCATTCTAATAAGAAACCGAATCTTGCCAACAACCCCATGAGCCTGGAAGTGGATCCTTCCCCAGCTGGGCCTTCAGGTGAGACACGAGCTGTGGACAACACCTTGACTGCAGCCTCTTGAGAGACCCTTAGTAATTTCTTGCCAACTGGCAAGTGAAAACTTGGAGTTAGGTGTAACTTGATTTAGAAAAAAAAAAGTGCCATTCTTGCTGCTGAATATTATGTTTGAGTTTAATTCAAGTTTATTACTGAGGCCTTTGATTTTGAGGCAAGAGAGAGACTTCAGATCTTTTAGGGAACAGACTTTTCTTTTTTCTTTTTTTTTTTTTTGGACTACTAGCCAGTACTACCAGACCTGAAAGTCTCAATGGAAATTATTCCTCTAATGTAACTGCCCCGATGTCTGCACATTGGAAATGTTATTGTATAACCTGTAGTTTTCTTAGGTTCTTGAAGTCTTCTGGAAGAATTCTGAATCGCTTGTTGCACTTTACATGGAGGCTGTCCACGTGCAGGCAGTTATGAAAGTCAGACAAACCAATCTGTGATATCTCATTGAGTGACAGACCCAAAGTCTGCCATGACTTAAGTTTCCATAGTCCTGTTAATATTAAAGAGTAAATTAAAATATAAATGGGTGATATTTATTGTAGTCCCCCCCCTTTTTTTTTTTAACCATAATGAAAAACTGTTCATACCCTAAATAGTCCTCAATAGACAAATGTTAAAGTATGGTATATCAATATGACAAAATACTGTGTAGTCATAGAAGGGAAAGGGGTGGGTGAACATTAACTGATTGAACAGGAAGGAAAATGTTGAGTGTAAATCCAAAGTTACTGGAATAACAGAATCTCACACAAACAAATATATTTTAAATGAGCAGAGAAAAAGACCTTGCAGGGGATGCAGTAAACCATTTCCTTCCTCCTTATAGGAGGGTTAAGGGAGGCAGGCTGGGATCAAGAAAGAAACTTTGATTTTATATACTTTTGAATTATTTCTTTCAATGAGTGTGGCGAATTTTGTAATAAAAACACCAATTAAAATATAACTTGGATTGAAGGAGGTCATAAATATTTATTTGGTGGTAAAACTATGGTAGAACTAGACAGTTGTTCTATTCATATATTTTATGGATGAATACTTGGAGTTTTAAGATGTTCTTATTCTATTTTATAGCTATATCCTTTCTTTTAACTACATAATGTTAATATTACAACTATTTTCTAGGTAATCCTGTATCTTTCAAAGCTACTAAGTTATAGCTAGATTTTAATCAAATTTTGGTCTCTGCCTTTGTATTTTACTTGACTCCAGAGAGTAACCAGGAGGCCCACTTGGCACTGAAAATAAAGATTGAGAATAAAGTGTCAGTTGTAGCAATCTTCCAAATTTGATTTCCCATATGAGTTTCTCAGGGAGTTGCCTGCATTTTTACTTTTCCTCCTGTTCTTTTCTTCTCTGTAGTCTGTGCATTTAACCAATTACTACATAACAGATCAGGTTGGTTCAATTTCCAAAGGGTTTTATGCCTTGCCTACTGTCTGCCAAGGTACTTACTCTAAGACTGATTATGCAGAGAGGATGACTTAGAGGAAAGGGCTGTGTTATATGTTCATTTCAGCTGTACAAACTATGCAATAAGTTGTAAGGATAACTCAATCAAAACATTATGAGCAAGTCACTTGGTGCTGAGGACAAGTATAGCATAGAATCCTTGTGTCTGGTTGAACCATAAGAATACACATGAGAATGAAAGAGTTACCTGTTATTCAAAGCATTTACATTCCTACCATCCAGGCTATAAAATTAACTGTAGCTTGTCAGCCTCTCTATCAGATGAGCAGTTCCTTTCAGGCCGAGTTTATGTCTTGGTGAACTCTTGCAGTGTCTGGAATATATTATGCATTCAATTGGCCAGAGGTCACAGTGTGTGGCAGGTACAGAGACCGGAATAAAAAGTATTGGGTCAAGTTAAAGAGTCGTTACAAAAATTTGCATTTCTCTTGAAAAACTGAAAGTTCCACCTGGGATAAAACAATGTTTGGCTGGTTGAGGGAGGACTGCCAGCTTTAAATGCAGCATGCATTTAGAGAAGAACATGATTTTTTTTTGTACTCATGTCTTTATCAAAAATAGGAAGACAAAGGATAGGCCTCAAAGCCTGCATGTTTAAAAAAATGGGAGCGAGCAAAGCTGATACTCTTGGATACACTAATAAGATATACTTCCATATTGGTTTGCAAACGGCCATTGTGAGTCCAGTGTGCTGCCCTGGCCGTTGTAGTCTACCCCTGGAGCCCTCGAATCACCACCCCTTTGCCCCCAGCCCCAGCAATTCTGTTCCATCACTACAGCCAGCAGACATCTGGCTGGAGAGTCCAGGCCAAAGCCCACTTGTTAAATGGTTTGAATATAACCCCTGGAGAAAAACATAGTTCCCCCACTCTGGTTCTTTGTTTGCTTGTTTTTACATCATTATTCATTTTTGTACAAAGTTTGATTTCTCCTCGCAGGTGTAATCCCCATAAAATTCCCACCACCAGGACATCCTGAACCATCACCATACTCCCTTGTTTTGATCCCTCTCCCTCATTCTCCCCTGCTGATTGTCTCTGATTTATAGTTTGCCTGCTAGTTTTGTTTTCATTTTTGTTAGAAAAACATATTTCTTTGTGAAAAGACTATCCTGACATGTTTTACTATGGAAACAATATGGACTGTGAGGAAAAAAACTCCACATAAGATACCAGTAAGAGAGGAGCTTAACAGTTTCCTTAACATTTTCACGATGCCTGTTTGGCCCACACAGCTATGTGAACTCAGGGTTCCTGCGTTAGCTCAGTGTTCGGTTGCACTGAAGATGCACTCTAGTTCAGCGGAGAGCGGGGTCA
>PVIJ01015803.1:13908-35139 GCA_004024925.1 Scalopus aquaticus
GGGGGGGGGGAATGGCCTAGAATTTAGATCTTTCAACCATTATATTTTTTTAAAAAAGCCGTTGATCAGGGCCATGGAAGATAACTTGAATTTAGAAAAGGGAAAAATGAGTCTGGGTATGGGGGGTGGGGGTGAGGGGTGACTTAAGGTTTTCTTGGCAAGAGAATGGTTTGGGCATGATGTATGAAACTGCCAAACCATGGATGGTGGTTTAGTGATTCCACTTGTATCGTGTAATTAACAGGGTGCTGGAGAGGATCTTAAGAGATTGCATTTTATTCCTGCTCTGTTTTTGACTTTTGATGTGAATCATGGAGTTTCAGTTAAGGCCTTCATGTCTCGATTTCCTCCATTAAAAATCATCTCTCTCACTTGTAATTGAGACTTATCTTTGATTACTATAATTTTCACGTACTTTGAGCTCCATGGACACCAATGTAACAGCCAATTGTTCGGCAAAGATCCACTCTTCCCTGGGCAGAGCGTCCATTCCCACCCCGCTGTATTTAACCATGTGACTTGCTTTAGTCAATGAGATGTTAGCTGAGATTAAGCAAGCAAAGACTTGAATTGTGCAAATGTAGTGGACTTTGCTCTCTTGGCCTCTGCCAAGAACAGTGTCATGAAAAGAACACACTTTGACTAGCCTGCTGGCTCAAAGACAATGAGGGATGTGTGAACCGCCTTGGACCCAACATACAGATCTTAAGAAAACAGGTGCCATTCCTTGAGGGTCTGGCACATTAGCTACCAGCATCAGGTGACTGATGGTGTCCAGTGTGAATTACACTGGCCTAAGTTTTGCCAAGTGCTGACATCCTATTTTGTGAATGGATTGATGATAGCATTGAAGCATTGAAGATGAAGCCAGAGCTGTGGACAGGCTAGCATTAAATATAGTTTACCAAGCCTGGTCTGTAGCAGACCTAGGATGTGATATACAGCTGGCCCTGACTGGTTGGGTCTGGCGTGCTCTGAGAACAAGATTTCAGGAGAATTGCTCTTGATAAAATAATATGAATTCCAGAGATCACCTGCAGATCCCCACACAACAAAATAAATTTCACTTTGATTAAAAGTATAATCAACCTGAAAATTTTTCTTTGGAAAACTGCTTTCCATGGGGTGTGAAGACATATAAATAAATGCATGATGGAACTGTACTCATGGAAAGTTGTTTTTGAAAATAAAGGCAAAGGAATACATTATAAGAAAAATATTAATTTGACTACAAAAATTTATATTGCACATAGGTCAAGAACATCACAAAATGAGCAAAAGTAAGAATGACAGATATAGGAAGCAATGTAAATTGAAAACAATAGAACAATATTTTAAAAATACCTAAAAATGGTCAACTAGGAATTCTTTACTGAATGAAAAAGCATTTTTTAAATGAAGACAAATAAAGACCTCAGATATACTAGATCTGAGGGAACGCCTGGCAAGCAGACTCATGCTAGAAGCTACAAGGTATCATTCAGCTAGATGAAACATGCTATCAGATGGGAGACAGGATCTATACCGATGAACAGAAAATAGCTCTAGAAGTGGAATCTGTGGGCTAGTATACATATTTTTAAACTTAAACCTTTTCCAATGGTGACCAACTGTTTGAAGCAAAGTGTCAAAAAGAACAGTAGTAGGTTGGGAGGTGCATTAATGACTGCAGTTCGGAAACAGATTTCAGGTTCTAGGAGGGGAGAATTGAAAGTTGAGAGGAAAATATGAGACATGTCTGTGGAAATGGAATTATTTATTGAGCTGCTTTCAAGATCACATGGGTCACATGAGGCAAGAATCTGATTAGCCTTTGCATGTAAGTGAGCAGAGGCAGTGTAGTTATTTCCCAGAAATTATGTCAGTGTCTTTTTATTAGAAAAAGGCCGTGGAGGGTATGCCTAGACATTATACACCCTTAGAAACACTCCTTTGGACTGTGTACTTCTTAAATGTTCTCCCAAATATGATATATTGATCACATAAAGCAGTGATGTGCACGGGCTTTAAGTTCAAAGAGTATGAAGAGCTGGAATAAAATCTGGAATGATCCTGGATATCTGATTTATATGTGGTTAAACTTATATAGGTGGGTCTTATTATAGGTGCCCTCTTAGCTTAATCATAGACATTTGTTACTTCAGAATCTGAATAGGTTTTGAGAACATTGGTTATTGGTATTTCCAGAATCCAGTAGCAATCAGGAAGAGGTTTAATTCCTGACAAATGGAGAGAATACTTCATACTTCTGTTTTTATAATTGTTATGCTTTTTGCTTCACCAGTTAAAAAATTCAGGTATTATTTCATCTCATTTCCAATACATTTATCTCTCAGATTCTGGAATTTAGCATCCTAATGTGAGGCTGCCACATCTGGTCTGTCAATCCCGGACAGCTGGTCCTGCTGTATTTCCAGATACTAAGTGGGTAATCTGAAAATATTATTTGAAGAAAATGGGATAGGTTAAGTGGAGACCGATCCCATTGCTTTAAGCGTCTTAAAGTGATTTTCTCTTTATTAATGCTGTATTCCAAAAATATAGGAGAAGGTGGAATGACCACTCAAGTCAAATTCATGGCTGGCTTCTGTTTTGTAAATGCTGGCCAGCACCCTCTCAGGGTGTTTCCCCATCGTGAAGCTCAGTGGTCACGTCACACCTGACTCTGTGTGTGATCATCCAACACTGCATTAGTTTCCTGAATGAAAAACTTTTCTTTGGTTTTATAAACTGTCACCACTTTAAAACGTGGGACATAATTTATAAAGTACAAATGGCTCTAAGTCTAGATGCTTGATCGCTATTTTCTGAGATCTCTTCTTATTTTAGATGAGAACAAACACCTATATGAATGGTTAGACACACACACTCTGTGCTTAGGAACTACAGTGGACTAGGAGTCCCACCCACTGCAATAGTTATTTTACATTTTAAACGGTAACTTGAGATTTAGGAAAAAAATCCAAATTTATTGTTTCTAAATAAACTGTCATTCTCAATTTCTGTCAAGAGAGTAGTAAAAACTAATATTTTCAATGTATAAGTTTACAAAATATTTTTCACATATTTTAATAACTATGATTTATTATGCCAAATAGTGTATTAAATTAGGCTGTTGAGACACACTTTTTCCATTAATCTTCATGGCAATGCTATGAGTAAATATTACATTATCCAGATAGCACCTTTAAAGAGGCTGAGAAAAAAGGAATAAAAAAAGAAAAAAGGAAATGGTCAGAAAAAGAATGTCAATCCAGCCTCCACCTCTCTCTTAGCGTTTTTACTTCAGAATGGGATATTAGAGTCAGAGTTATCAAGTCATAATACCAGAAATCCCAAAATAGGAAGGGATATTATAGGGAACCCAACCTGGCAAAAATGGAAAATTTATGATGATTATAGAAAAATAATTCAAATTGCAAAATGCTATGGATGAAAGAAGTCTGAATTATATCCAATTAGATTCAGGGCTTGTTGGTCTTCATCATCTATTTCATTCATCTCTCTGTGGTTTCATTTGCTAGAATTCTCATGCAATTTCACATACAGGCATTTCCCCCTCTTTTATAAGTAACAGTGTCCCTGATATTCTGAGAGGCCAAAAAGGAAGATGGGTTTGCATCTGCATTTTATTGGAATATTTGGTCCAGAAAATGGAATTCACCCTAACTCCCAATTAACTTTAGGGAATTCATCTGCCTTAAGAAGATAATGTTCAGCATTTCTTTATTTACTCTTGTGGTGGGGTAACATGTTGACGTATTAACCTTTCACCTCTATTTTCCTCTTTCCCTTTCTCTCCATTCAAGCAGAAAGTAGGCTCTGTGTTCCTTGTCCCAAGGGAAGATCATGGCAGGGCAGAAAGCACAGGAGACCAGACTTTCTGACTTTTGTTTTCCAAAGGTCTGAGTCTTTAGAGAAAGGAATTTTAAGCTCTAAACAGAGGGTTTTGAAGAAACAAAAAGGGAAAAGAATTTTCTCCAAACTTGAAAGACTGAAAAGAAATATTCTCTGAGTAGCTGGATTAAGGGATGGAAACACACATACACACACACACACACACACACACACACGTGCGCGAATACACACACTCCTTCTCAGGGTATACAGTTGTATACAAATCTTGGAAAAGAAAAAGTCCATGAAAAAATGATGTTAAGTACAAGTACCTCTACACTCCACCTTCAGTTGACCTTAATAGAATGGGAGCTCAGAATCAGAAATAATGTTGAGTTATAAATGTCAGGAGGTTGTATCTAGTACAACTGAATTTGTGGATTGAGAGTCATGTTTGCCATACTAATTAAAAAACATGTTGTATCATATGGATGTGTATTGTTATAATGATGTTCATCAGAGTTAAAGCAAACAAAATAGAAATAACCTAAATATTGTTAGATTAAACCATTTATATGTATGACACTGTTCAACCAACATGTATTAGAGTGTCTAATTATATAAATATGTTCAAAATATCCTGATATGAAAATACAAGTTATAAAATCTGGAAAGAATGACCCAATTTTGAAATACACACACACACACACACACACACACACACAGAGGCGTAACAGAAGAATGAAATTGAAGATTATAAATTACATGAGGGACTTTAAATTTTAAATTTCCTTCCAACTTTAATTACTACTGTTTGCTTTCTAAAAGAAAATGCTCCTTTTAATAATAAGAACAACATCATAAAAATTATAGAATAGAATGCCATCAGTTTACTCTGAAAATATTACACATTGCTTTTATGGAAAAGTCAGGATGAGACTACCACCCTACAATTCTGCTGATATGGTGAGTGGAGTAGCCAATCCTTCACCTGATATCCTATTATTATCAAAATAAAAAAGACTGGAAACTGGAGAAAGAGCAAAAATATATGAAATTAAAGAACTGAAAAATGATAAAAACGAAGTATGCATAATAGGGGATGGAACAAATGGCAATATTGGTATACTTTCTTTTTATAGTTTAGTGTCTTATATAAAGTACTTAGCAAATAGGGACCAAGACTGAAAACACACAAGGAAAGGAAAAACTGTCTAGCATTCCTGATTATAAAAGGTCAAAGGCTTATGAACCTGATACATTTTCTAAATAAAACACTGGTAGGTAAGCTCTAGAACTGCAACATGTAATTAATTACTGATGTCAGCATGAATGAGAATTTATTATAATAGGAAGATAAATGGAGTATCCTGTTAGAAACCATGATAAGGAATTCTGATTTTGATTTGATAATAAGAAAGTTTACATATTACTATATAATCATGTTAGCATATTTCTAGTCTACATTTGGAGGACACTAGATAAATGGATCCAAATTGTATTCTAAAAACCAAAATTATAAATGACATGTTTATGTAACATACTGAAAGTTTGGGAACTAGTCATTTCTCAGTGCTTTTCTATATTTAGAAAATAAAGATAATTAAAGTAGGTAATTTAAAATCATTGCTTATTATTTAGCACTTACATACTTCCTAGTGCCTCAACAAGTCCATATAAGATTAATATTATAGTAATGAAAGATTAAATTGCACTAATTCAGTTCCACATATTGTAACTTCATATTTCACTAAGAAATGCCTTTTATTATATTTGCTCTGATCAAATTGCCTTACTTTCGGCTGTTTCCTCGAAACTGAAAACAAACATGGAATTCTTATTGACATAAAACATTAACTCTCATGTTTAATGTATCTTGGTCTAGTCCAGCTTTTAAAATTGTACTTACCCTTGGGAATGTCACTGAGTTTCTTTCTTTTAAGGATTGGTGACTTTAGAAATCGAAGTCCATTTCTCAGGATGTCTCTGTAGTATTTCTCCTGTGAGGACTTAGAACTGGGTAGGTCTGATGAGATGGTGCAAATGGCATTGCTGCTGAGGTTTAGTGTTTCCAAACCATGGAGATGTGTAAGAGGGCTTAAGAGTATTTTCAATATGCAAGTGTTACTGAGGTCCAGATGTTTTATATTCCATTTTCTTTTCACGTGAGGTTGTAAGAGAACCTTAAAGAAATTGGAACTTAAATCCACCGTGGCTGCTGTCTGTGATATGTCCACAGGAATATCATGTTTTCCAGTAAAAAAACAACTTGTCAAAAGAAATCCATCCCACTGGCACTCAAAATTGAATGAAATACTGCTTTTTCTTGATGGGTTTGTCATTGTCCCAGTGAAATAAAGACTTATAACCATGGTAACAACTCTGAAACATAGGTTTTTCATAATGCCTGAAGAAAGGAAAAATGAATTGACTTCTTCAAAATAACACCTAAAAACAAGCAACAAACAGAAATTTTAATTTTCAACTTAAAATTTAGGAAAGTTATCTTACCTTGATTGCCAATTTACTTGAATGTTTGATTTCTTAGAAATTGGGACATTAAAGCATAGCTACCAAAAGGGTATAGCTATAGTGTTCAATTATGTTTATGGCACGTTTTAAAGAAACAATGCCTGATTTTTCAGAAAAAAAGACATTCACTTGGGCCTCACCTCTGTGTCTGCTTTTCCACGTTCATTCACACTGTAGTCTGCTTTGGAGTGAAGGAAACCTACCAAGACTAGACTTCTCTGCTTCCTTGCTGGTCATTCATACAGAGCAAAGTCTAGTATGCTTATCTACAACGTTGTAATCAGCCGTGTAGTTGATTATGTGACAAGCCGTCCAGTTATGCTAAATTGTGGAACTTGTATAGGTGGAAAGTTCAACTCACAGCTAGAAGAACGATAGGCTTTGTCTTTGTGGCTTCTGTGACTTTACAAATCTTTTTGAAATCATTTAGCTATATACAACATAAATAAAATCGGTTATGAAAACGATGCTTTGCCTCAGAACCATGAAGATGTAGGAAGTTAGAGAAACATTAGATATCTTTTTTTTTTTTGCTGAAGATTCTTGAGAAGCAACTGAAAGCCATAAAACAAACAACTGCAAATCACAGTGACTAAATATCTACACAAAAAACAATTTTAAAAGTAAGTGGAAAAGTTTAGTGATTTAAGAAAAATCCCATTAAAAAACCAGTGTGTGTACAAATAACCACATTATTCATTATGTAGGTTTACAACAAATAGTTCGTTCCTTTCCAATGGTAACATTTTAGTTCTCGTCACTGGCCTGAGTATACTAGAATAGCTTAACTGTTTTCCTGCCATTCCCTCTTGATTTTCCTTCTGATTAATCCTGAGAGGCCCAAGAGTCATTCCCCTATAATACTGCTTTACTCACATTGTTCCTTCATTTGGAGTCCTTGAGGGCTCCTTATTGCCTATAGTCCAAATCTTTCAGGTCAGCATTCAAAGCAATGCGTTGTCTAGTTAACTATATGAATGAGTTTGGTTAAGTACATAAGGAGCAATGATGAGATGTGGCTTGTGCACAGTATTATATGTATTTCTCATGCTAAAATTTGCTTTAAGTTCATTTTCAACTGCAAGTTCAATTCTCTTCCTCTCCTCAAAATTCTATATATCCTTCCAGATCCATCTCTAACCCTGTTGCTTGAAGACCCTTTCCCCTTCCCCCTGCTTTAGTCTCCATTTTGTCTTTGTTTTCAGAATTTTTTTCCAGTAAATCTTTGCGTAAATGAATGAATCCTTGTTAATAATTATTGGTACATATCCTGCATTGCTACTGCTTGGCTTTGTGGCTGTTTTCAACTCCTACTAACACTATTAAGTTCCTAGAATGTAAGTACCATATTGTTCATGTGATAATTATATATAGTCCATAATAGTGTATGTATATGCATAATGAATACATATTAAAGAAATAGCTACACATCTACCTACTTCTCATCTATTTCCCGTTTTATATTTTTAACAGTATGCATTATGTCAAAGGGTTAATCTCTAGCTGGATGACTTAATGCATGGAATGAATGAAATTTACCAAGTTAACTTTTAAGCTCCGGTTTTATACAGGTCAAGTCTCCCATATTCTGAAGGGCATCTATGTTCAGGTACACCTGGCCATGAACTGCAAAGGTGCCCTACAGCATGGAAGAGTGATTTATTTTTATAGTGTGCCTCTTATGCAATATCAGAAATTGAATTAATTTGTACAGCCAGAAAGACATGTTTCTCTATTTGATGTTGCTATCGTTATATGCACAACTATATACTAAGCTAATAGAACCATATCAGCAACAACAGGAGAAGTCTTCATTCACAGGCACACCACTTCTCAGTATTAAAGAGAAACATGGTTGAAAAACACCCTTAAGGGGACATAAAGATTTTCATTGAGCTGGTTGTAAATTGAAGAGATTTACATATTAATAAATTTGAGTCCCAAATAGCTAATAAGGATAATATCATGTCTTAAAGTGAAAGGTATTAATCTGTAAAGAAAAATTACATGAATATACACAGACTTGTATGTCTCAGGTAAGAAGCTCCTGAATTGCCAGCAAAATTTTCTGAGGAAATTGGAAGCAATTAGGTAAAGCATAAATCATTAAATGGACATACACAGGCCAAAGTATGAGGAAGCAATTAGAAATATTGGGTGTGTGTGTGTGAAAGAGAGAGATGGGGGAAGGCAGCAGAAAAAAAAAAAAAGAAATGAAAGGACAAGCCTATTATAAGAAGAAAGTGAGCAATTAGACAAAATGAAAACAAGCAGAAGAGGCTACTTTTTATAAGACGTACACAGAACACAATGGTATCGTTGTTTCTAAGGCATACCTTAGGATACTTCAGTTGTTTTCAATAGTTCTCTATCTGGATCAAGTCAGACCGAGAGTATAGACTGGAGCCTTTGAGGCTCCACCTGTTGGCGCAGGGAGCTTGCTCTGTGCAAACCTTCACCCTTTCATCTCTAGACTCTGGCCTTTCACTTTCGCGACATTGTGCACATTTCCCTGGGACACGGGGTGGGTGGGGGGACAGCCACTGAAGAGAGGTCTTGTGAAATGCACAGGGGTAGGACTATCCAAACAGGAACTGCGCAAATTCTAACTTTAAAACTCTAGGATTTCAGAGAGTTTCCACAAATGATGGCATGCCATCCTCAAGCTACTTAAATTCATCAAGTTTGTATTATTACTTTAACCATTAAAAAATTAGCAGCAAACAACTGACAGAATCTTTATTATAAACAGAGGTCATTAATAGTTATTACAAACTGAATTAACTGAAACTCAAGTTAGCAATCCAAAACATATGTATAGCTTTATTTTTATATGGCAGAATTTGTAATCTTTGCTCCTTTAACACTTTCAAAAAGATGTATCAGCATTTCAATAGTCTCCTCTTTTTTGTCAAGTTTAGCACCGTAACAGTCTCACCCTTTAAAAAGAAACTCCTTCAAAACTAGAGAGAGCTTCTACCTTTCATGATCGAATTATCAGTTAGTTTTGTCTTTGATAATGCAAAAAAAAAATTACAAATAAGTATCTTTTTAAATACTGCAGACTGTATGTGGGCAATCCCCCTTTGGGGTGCTTTGCATTTTTCCTTCCTGCCCATTCGATGGTATCAAATATGTTCCTTTTATTTCATGTGTCCCCCACGTCGTTGAAATACTCTAAAAGTACTGTGGTTATTTCAATAAGCAAGCATCTTCCCTGTCTTCTAGATCCTGTCTTTGTCATCTACCTCCCCCAAGTCTGCTGCTGGTCACATCAGTGTGCAAAGGAGAGGAGAAACAACAGCAGGAAGAGAAAAAGGTAACATTTCAGTTAATAAAAAAATACTATCTGTGGTGAGATGAGTAGCTGAAGTTTTAATGATACGCAAGCTAGCTTGCAGGTGAAATGGATGGTTTGTTCTTGTTCTGCTGTCTAGTGAATTTTCCAGGTCTAACTTTCAGTGGAAAAGCAAGGGCTACCTGTAAAGTGTCCCCAATACTATAAACATGGTACTTTAACAACAGCTCTATAAAAACATCAAAATATTCTCTCATGTCAAAAGCATTTAATGGAGATGTATCAAAACAAGTGTTTCTCAGATGAGTAAAAATAGATTATTTCATGGATTACATTCAATAAATAACACTTTATAACATAGTGTCCTATGACTTTTGTAAAAATATTTAAACTTTCAAAACAAATCTGAATAGAGCAGACAAGTGATGCATATAAACTTAAAAAATATTCTAATTTATCTGAATGAAAATTCCATTAAATGGTACTGAATGTATTCAAACCAGTTCTAAATATCACTACAAGTAACAACACTCAAGAGGTCATACATTTTCCTCTTTTTAATGTAAAAACTCTCAGTATAATGTAGTAAGTGAATCACTATTTTAGTATACTTTAAGAGTATTCACAATCTCGAAGCTCTGAGGTTTTCTCTCAGAAAGAACTGTGACAATATAGAGTGCAAATTGGTTATTGTATTGATTTGCTTATCTACATAGTTCAAAGTGACTATGATAGAATACTGTTGTATTAGAACGCGGTGTGGGGCCTGTGATTCACCTCTACTACCTACTTTACTACAAATACTTTGAGATCCCTGATCCTGATATTATGTGTCTTCATAGTGCCAGAGTTCATTTCAAGTCAAATAAAAAATACATTAGAAATCAACTAGCATGAAGGTTATAAATCATTACAATGGGATGGTGGTGATGTTGGGAGCTGAAATCAATTCTCTTACTTGCTTAAGAATTACTTGCATTATTTCCTGCATTAGCATGCTTTAGTCCACTGCTACTTGGCTCTTTTCAAGGCATGGGACACATTAAAAAGAGTAATAGTTATATGGCCCACTGGGGTCGGCAGCACTTGTTTGGGGCCCTGTCCCCCCGTTTCTCAGCGTCGCCAGGGAGGCTGAAGGTATAAATATCTTAGCAACTTTTTTACCCCATACATACTATAGATGTCCCAGGCCCATCAACTGGGAATACAGTGTAATCCACAACAAGGCTGATTTGATCTCTCTATATTCTGAAATTAGCATAGGGTAGGTTTAAAATTTGACAGTGACTGGTCATATTTTGGATGCAAGATTTATTTTTTTTTAACTGAGTAAGCATTTATTATTTGAGTCTTCTCTGCTTAGATAAGTTTGAGTTGTGTTTGTTCATCTATCTAGGGTCTTCAATAATCATAACTTCAGTGCAGATAGTTATAAGAATGTGATATTCTGAGCAGATACATCTAGGTTTGACTCACACCTGAATTCCAATCCCAACTCTGGACATCCTATGAGACATCATACTCTTAAATTCTCTGATCCTCGGCTTACTACCAGGTAAAACTGGGATAATAATGTCCATCACAAAGCTGTGGTGAGAATGAGACATTAGACATGCAATCCTACACAATGCCTAGCGTGTAGAAGACACTCCATACATGACAGCTGTAATCACTAAAAGTTACAGCTGAGATTGTTTTAATTTCTACCACACTGTGAACACTTACTATTTATCATTATTTTAAGTAAACATTCTATTATTTTCTTCGTTGTGCAAACTAAGGAACCATAGTTTTTTTTAATCTCATACCTTGAAATTCTTTAATAACTCCACTTGCAAGAATATGAAGAATATGGCTGAAGTTAATGTAGTGAAATCTGTCTTTTCTCTTAGAAGCCAAAAGACAGAGTGTCTCATCTACTGACAGGGAACCTTTCATTCACCCTAAGTGGGTCTATCCCCGTTAGTTACCAAAAACTTCCAGAGAATCTAAATAGCTGCTTCAGCCCTTTATCCTTTAGGCAAGGAACAGTGTTTTAAAAACACTTCCTTAAAGAGATTAATTTTGATTTTACTCACTTTTGATAATGATTTTAGAGAACTTTAATTTGAAGATCATTGTAACTGAATGAAATATATCAGAATTTGGGCTATCTGAGAATTTTTAAATATCGAGACTATATAGTAGGAGGGCTCTGCAGATAAAATATTCATGCGTTGTCACGACTCTGTAAAAACATAATGTGCGTCACTCTTGAAAAACAAAGCCAAGTTTAGATGTGAGTCTACTGTTGACCTCTCAGGTTTTTCTAGTAAGTGTTTCCACAGGGGTTGTCTGAGATTTGGCAGCCCATGTTCTGGCCTGTTACTTGGACTTTGAAGAGCGTCCCATCAGCACACACACACAGCTTGTAGCGCAACCAGTCGCCGCCGCTAATCGGGTCTCCACTAGAGGAGCTTGGTAGGCGACTTGTGCTCACCATCACGGTTCCATTCAAGATGATGCTGTTTTCCTATTAGGAGAATAAGGGCACAGTTTACTTACCGCCACACGTGGCAACTGAATAAGTTTAATAAACAAAAGTTAGTGGAATACTAACTAGAGAAGGAGACAGTAAGGGAGAGTAAAGTCTTGACCAAAGCACCAACAACAAAACATAAAACCAATGTCAAGATTCAACTGGTGACTTCTTGATGATAAGTCATTATGTGTATCAATACACTTGTAACACGTTTGATTTCTCTGTTAAAATGACATTAGAAGTCCTAGGTGCATCATAAAATTGATGTTGAGGAAGTCTCAGTTCATTTTCATTTCAAGTTAACTCCTAAGAGTTTTAACAGAGTTACTGAGAATTTCTGATAATGAGGGGAAAAAAAGGCTTTTTCTCCTAGGGGGAATGAATTTTAATTTCCAGTCTTTTACAACACCACAAATGAAGACTCAAACATGTAACTTTGAAGGCTACGCATTCAAATGAAACTGCCCTGACGTTCTTTTCTTCAGATTCACTGTTAAGAAGAATTTTGTAGGAACTTAGAATCCCCTCTTTCAAGGACCTCCTAATGCTCTCCCCCACCCCAATTCCCTCCTTCTCTCCTTTTCATTCATTCAACACCCAATGATGAAATATCTACTATGTGTTAGATCCCATTCTAGGTGCTAGGACTATAGCAGTAAACACGTAAGCAGAGTTCAAGTTCTCAGAGCGCTGACATTTAATGGGGACAGACAAACACAGGAATCGATAAAACAAATAGGGCCTTAGAGGGGACAAATGCTCTGAGAAAAGTCAGAGTAAGTTGAGAAAGTCATAGTAACCAGGTTCTACTTTACCCAGGGTGACTGGGGACAGCCTCCCTGGTGGGGCCAGAGTCCACAGGAAACTGGATGATGACAGAGCAAGCCAGGTGGTCAACCGGGGAAGGACACTCCAGGCAGAGAAAACAACACATACAAAAGCCAGAAGATGAAGATGTGCCCAGTGTTCTAAGAAGGTAGAGTGGAGGCTAGTGTGGCTGAAGTTGAGGGTAACAGGATAACTTGTAGGACACGAGTGGAAGAATGAAAAGGGACCGGACACGTAAGGCTAGGGAGTGCACTGTGGATTTTATTCTGAATCAGATGGGAAGCTATTCCAGGGGTTCTGACAAGAAAGTGACATGATCTTCTAAATAGGCTCACTCTGACTGCTGAAGACACCTGACCTCAGGGGTGAAGGGACAGGAGCAGGAGACCTGTCAGGAGACTGCTCCTAAGTGTAGGCCAGAAGTGTGGTGGCTTGTGCGTGGCAGCTGTGGTAGTGGGGGTCAGAAGCAGCTGATTGTGTGCGTCTTCTGAAGGGAGAGCCAGGAAGCTCCGCTGGACTGACAGGCATCACTTAGCCAGACTGGAGCACTGAGAGAAATGCATGCTTTGGGAAAGGAGGGAGGATCATTAATTTTTTAACTTTTTGAGTTTGAGGGGCCTAATATTCTGAAGTAGAGATGGTTAAGAAGACAGCTGGATGTAAACCCTAGTTCAGAGGAGAGGCTAATACAGAAGGTCCAAACATGATATTTGTTGGCTTACAGCAGGAATATAAAGCAATGCGAGAAAGTTGGCTACGAAGTAATGGAAATGGCCAACTATGTGGAGCTAGTACATGGAATAAATACAATCAGTTCATGAACTTTCAATTTTGTTCCAATGCTGCCATCTTGTGGTCATTTAGTTTTATTTTCTTTAAATTGCTAAAGTAATTTCTTTTTCGTTTTTATTTTATATATATTTTACATCATTCTTCCTTTTTGTACAATGTTTGCTTTCTCCTCTCAGGAGTAGTTCTTGTAACATTCCCATCACCATAGTCCCTTGTGCTCTTCCCTCCTGTTTTGACTCCCCTCCCTCCTCCTCCCCCACAGAATGTCTGATTAATAGTTGGCCGTTAATTTTGTTGCTAAAGTCATTACTTTTTTTTTTTTCAGATTTATTTATTTATTATTTATTTATTTATGCATACAAGAACTGGGGTGTAGGCCAAAGGTGTGGGGGGAGGGTGGGAGTGAGAGGATTCACCAGAAACAGAGTGGGGAGCAGAACAGGCAGACTGACTGAAGCACACTGCTGAGGGGAGGAGTGGGCAAAACAGGAAAGGTCTCCTGTGCCATGTGGGAAGCTCCCTGGCCGGGGGTAGAACTCGTGCTGCAGTGGCTGTGGATAGCTTCATAGGGCTGAGACTTAACCCTTTGAACCACTAGGGAAGCCCGCTAAAGTAATTTCTTAAAAGCCATTTAATTGATAAAATTCTTTCTAATGATTATCTTACATACTTTAAAACTGGGATCAACTACATTAAAAAGGGAATTATCTTTTCAGCACAGGCTTCTTTAACTGTGGAGAAATGTATGTGTGTATGTATCTTTCAAGGCATTTTAATATTTGTTATATTAACAGTAGGTAGAATTTTCAGGTGGAAAAAATAAAAGATGGTAAATTGCTAGTGGCTATATACAAATCTGTCACATCTTTTGCTTCTTTGAACTTCTAGTGCAGTAACAGCCCAGTGTGAGAATTCTTCAACACTATTCTCTTGAAGAAAAGGCTTCTTATTGTAGTATATATAAAAAAGTCAGCACTGCAAACTCAGTCTGGAAAGAATCACATTTTGTACTCATGTTTATTGTTTAGGGAGCAGAGTATGTGTTTTGGGGGGAAAGCTGTTAATGGAAGTGAAGCAAACAGTTATGAGATTAATTTTTTTTAAAGGTGAAGAGATATTTCTAAGTCCTTATTAGGTTTAAGTTCACTTTTGTCATTTAATGCTTAATAAGACAAATTTTGTTGGCTTTAGTTAAGTAGCATATAGAAGGGGTCCAAAGCCATTCCTCAATGTATACAAATATCCAGTCATCATGCTGCACCCCTGAAACTTATATATCATATGTCAATCATACCTCAGTGGGGAAACAAAAATCCCCCCAAAATCAAAGAAGTTAATAGCCAGAGTGAGGCTATGATGAAAATGAATCTGTACTCCCTGAATTCACACAGACTGATGTCCAAGTAGGTTGAGGGGACAGGAAAATCTAATCTGACTTATAAACTAAAAGACATTCACAAAAGCATCAAAAGTCATTTCTAATAAATGCCACGGGACTTCTCAAGGGAAACTAAAAATAACAAAAAATACCTATGTTCTGAAAAATAAGAAAAACAATTGTTTTGTAACTTTCCTGCACTTCACTATCCATTTTAAATATCTCGCTAAGCCAACAGATATGCAACTACATTAGCATTTCAAATAACTATCCTATTCCACAGATGCATTTATGTACTCAAGAATCTCATAATTCCTTTAAAATTCTTAAAAATACTCACTGCTTTTAACTCCATATTGCCACCCATGTGAAATTCAATGGTTTTGCCCATAATGAATACGCCTTCATTTCCACGCACAATAGCACGTCCATCAACTTTTATATTTAGGTCACTAGTAGCATTGCTGGTAATCTGAAAATATTTTTTAAAAGTAGTGAAAAAGGTTTCTAAATTAAAGTGAGAATTATTATCAGAGAGAGAGGAAGAGGAGCTTCAATCAGGAACTATGAGTGGCGAGTATTTTCATCATGTTATATAGTTGTTGAGATAAAGAGAGAAGACTTGATAATCACGTTAGCTCATTAATGACAAGTTTAGAATGAATCCTTTCCAGTGTTCTGAAATATAAGCTTTGGAACTTTAGATATTCTAACTTTATATATAATTTGTAACTTTAGACATAATTTGGTTCCATTAATAAGACAAAGAAAATAAATCATACCCTTTCAGTAGATGCTTTTTGAACGTTCAAACTCTTCACTCCATTTGGCAAATGAAACTCATGAGTTTCATAGTCTGTGCTGAACAAGATATTTTGAGTCCTTGGGTCAAAAAACTGCATTCCGATGTCACTTGTAATAGAAGTTTTGTTCTTTTCTACACTGAGCTTTGTTGTCCCTTGCTGAAAAACAATCTTCAGAAAAACACTTAATTATGGATATGTTTCCAAAGAATACTGCAGGCAAAATTCACACAGAACATTATAAAAACACTCAAAACTAAGACTTCAAATAATTTTAACTGCCTCTGTTTCCCTGCCCCACTCACTTGAGAGGACTGCGATTTAAAATGAGGGCTTGTGTGTTTACTCGCTTCTACTGCTCTGCGCAGGCCCACTGGCCGGCCACAGGGCACAGGGCCCGAAGCCTAAGGCAGGCAGCAAGCAGTGACAATTCCCCCTGCAGGTCCTATTTAGTTAAAAAGTCATGTCATAGTAGCTACTGGAATGGGCTGTAACTGACTAGATTGTTGTATTCTCTTCTAGACTCTGAGAGAGAGGAGGGTATTATAATCCAAGAAGGGCTTTCTTAATGGGTTCCTAGTATAGAGGAAAAAGAGTCAACTATGTATTCTTATCACAACAGTTCTACCATGGAATGAAATCTAGAATACTAAGAAAAGATCTAACATTGATACTTTGTAAGACCAATAATATTACTGAAAATATTTATGAATTTTCTCTAAAGGATAACAGCTATTTCCAATAACCAATTCTAGAATTTTACAAGGAATTTTCCCCTAATATCTCTCAGTGGGTGTGGTTACTTACAGGCTGGTTGTTGCCAGTGATGACCAAATTTTCATTTCGCCTCCCTCCTACTGTGCTCTTATAGAGAGGATGTATAATTCCCATGTCAGATACTTGCTTAAATCGAAGCAGACCGCTGTCATGAAACTCCATGCTGTCACAACCATTTGGTCCAATGCGAATCACAGCCCAGATAACAAGGGTTATCTATAAAAGAAAACAAGTCCAGTGCTAACAGGTAACACACGTCCCGTAACTGGAAGCACAATGAAAAATATTAAGTGCCAAAGGATTAAACATCCTAAGAGTACCTAAAGAGTACCGCCAGTAAGACGAACACAACAAATAAGTGGTATTCCACTTATAAACAAACTTTATTTTTATCAAGATATTACATGCAAACAGCTGAAAGTCAAGGGTGCCAAAAGATCTATAATAAAAAAAAACAGCAGTCTCATTTCTTCTACCCTCACCACATCTCAGTCCCTAGGACCTACTACTTTCAACAATTCCAGCTATTTCAGCTAGAATTTACCTCTGCAGTCCTACATAATATATCTATCTTGTTCTTTATCCATCATTCTGCAGTCCATGCTTACGCAGAGTCTCAGGTACACCAGCAATCCCTCTGACAGTATCTATCCACACACATGCCAGGGGGTTTCGGATTCAATCCTCAAACACAATCTGAGATTTAAAGTCATCTTTAAAAAAGCAAGTATCTTTGGAAAAGGTGACACACCAGATACTCAGCATTTTAGTGTAAACCAACCAACCAGTTCCTTTTATTCTTTGACAACAGAGATTTAGGACTATAAAATACAAAATTCTACTGCCATCAATGGGCTATAATTTTAAAATCTAGCTAAGGAGGCAAGACTAAACGCAGGAAAAGTTGACTGAAAACAGAATGGATTACATTTTTAGGAGAGGGGAAGGCAATAAAATCGTTGTGACAAAGGTGGAGTTGACTCCACCCTTACAAAAGTTGTCTTTTAAAGGAAAAAAAATCCATGAAAAATTTTTTTCTAAATAAAATGAATACTTGCCAATATTAGCGTACCACGTTTTTTACATATAAATACTCACTGAAATTCAATAAGAGATAAAACATGTATAGAAAAGCAGAAAGAGGGTTCTGAAAGTAATTACAGAAACAAAGTCCACGATTTCACTGAAAAAATAGATGAAAAAAATTCCTCAGAATAATTAAAAAGAGAATATTCTGTATTATATACTCACAATTAAATTGATGACAGCCAGAATAAATAAGAGGATAATCACACAGATGGCTAAGTTTCCCTTTCTTCCTCTCAATCCTGTTTTATGGAGACGATCTTCATCAATTGGAATATATCCAGCTTTGAAGTTACTATTATGCTCTTTATTAACATTCCTTCTCTCAACAGCCTTTTCACGCATGGACTTCTTTACAGGACCATTGGAGCTCTGCTAAAAACAAAATACAGTTTTACCCTCTTTCTGATGTGTGAACTGCAAATTCATAAAGAAAGTTGAATTGGCTAATGATACTTTTTCCACTAATAAACTTCAAGTCATGTTGCTAAGGACATTACTGCTTAGATGGGTGGCAGAGGAAAACTGCAGTATTACTATCTGGTAATAAATTTTCACTCTCTGCTTTCAATATTCCTATTGTCAGGACAGTGTACAGTTCATTTGGGGGAAAAGTTGACACACACATCCCACTGTGGATAATCTTGTTTTTATTAATAATTTATTTACTTGTGTATGTTTTTTCACTTATGTGAGAAAGATTTGGAAAGGCTGACATACTTTATTACTTAGCACTCCGATGGGCTGAAGCTAACATTATCCTAGACTAGTGGTTTTCAAAGTATGGGGCAGAAAGTCCTGAGGGGACTACCTGAACCTTTCCAGGGGTCTGGAGGGTCAAAACTATTTTTTCAAAATAATACAATATTTATGTTCCTTTTTACTCTTCTGTTATGAATGTATAATGGCATTTTCCAGAGGATATGGGACTATATGTGATGACATCATTACTCTAACAGATAATGAAATGTGTTCTTGTGTTTTAATTTTTTTGTTTTAATTTTCAATATAGTAAATATCAATGGATATGACTGATATAAACAAACGCTCTACGGGATCCTCAGTAATTTTCTAGTATAAAAAGAACCTGAGACCAAAAAGTTCGAGAACTTCTGATAGACTATGGTTAAATGATATTTCAGGTGATCATCTGATAATCCTGAACTTGCACTGCAAAAGCATGGGTAGAAATGGATATTGGCCAAGTTTGAGGTCTGAGAAAACTCATTTATCCAATACGCATTTATTAGGTACTTTATGCTTAATACAACATATGTTTAATACCACTAATACCACAAATAAAAATACAATGACTATCTAGGACAGGATCCTTATCTTTTGGAAATTACTCTGGACATATGATTTGACACGTGGAATAGTTAACAATGTAATAAAGTTCAGGTGTCAAAATCAACAGTCTAGACAATGCAAGCTGTAGCATCCAAAGGGAAGCAGTAAGTGTGGGGTGTGGAGTGGTCAGGAAAACCAGGAGGAAGGTCAGCTCTGGCAATGCAGGGACAGTAAAGCTGGAAAAGAAAGGCAGGTGGTGGAAAACCTGGGACAGCAGGGCACAGATTCTGGTCTCTATGTTGGTTCAATTAGAATTCACTGGAGGCATCTGGATATGAGTGACATAAGTTTCAGGATAGTAAATGTACAGATGTTTGTAGGAAAAGTAAAACCAGGAATACCAGACTACTGAGGATGTTGTAGCAATGGAGGTTGGAGGGAATGAGAGCCTAAACTAAGTGGGATGGGAAAGGATTGTTTAAAAAGAGTTAAATGAATTTCTAGCCAGGTTAAAAAAAAATCTAGTTCAACCTGGAGAATGAAGGAGGGAGGAGAGTCTACCCATGTTGCATTCGACCTGAATGAGAAATAACCATCGCATGAGGGAATGGGAAATACGGGGTGAGGGAATGGGAAACGGGGGGC
This sequence comes from Scalopus aquaticus, assembly GCA_004024925.1. NCBI lineage: Eukaryota > Metazoa > Chordata > Mammalia > Eulipotyphla > Talpidae > Scalopus > Scalopus aquaticus. The sequence continues at coordinate 33,696 of PVIJ01015803.1, forward strand.
TGGCTGTTAGGGCTGTCAAGACCAGAGATACAGATTTGAGAGGGCTCAGCCTTGAGGTGAATTAATACTATGGAACCACATTAGTTTATTGTGAAATTAGTTTAAAGGGAAGAGAACACAAAGGCTGAACTTGATTTGGCAAGAAATGTCTCCATAAGCTTCAAAGATGACCTCTGAACAACAAGTTGGTAAACAGGAGATATTCCTCCAAAGATACAATATGTCTACATTTGTTTTCAAGTCCAGGAGAAAAGAGGAAAGAGAGATGATTACAGCTAAAGTTATGTGCTGCAGAGGAAAACTGTTCTGTTCTTGTTAGTCTCTCTATCTCTTCCCTTCTTCATTTGGGGAAAGACAAAATGCCAAGATGGGCAAAGAACAGATATCACAGAGTGAGGCGGGATAATGCGGGAAAGAAAATCCCCCAGGAGGCAGGAAAGAAACTGATACAGACTTGAAGAGAATAGTCTTAAAACAGTAAGTTCCCACTTCACTGTAATGGTCCCCCCACCCCCAAGGGGGGAAAACCTTTTTCTAGAAATGTAAAAGACAAGGTGATCAGCCAAAAAAAAGTGAAGAGGGCTACTGGAATCTTATTGTGGTGCAGAGATAGCAGAGTAGTAGAGTAGAGTAGGAAAATGGAAATAGCAGGTATAATTGTGAGAAAGTGGCAGATAAAAACTGTAAAAATTCAGGGCCTCCCTGGTGGCGCAGCGGTTGAGTGCTGCGCTGTGGAGCTGTGGAGCTGTCGTGTGCTCTATGCGAGCTTGACGCCCAGCCAGGGAGAATCCCACATGGTGCAGCAGACCTCTCCTGCCTCGCCCACTGCTCCCCTCAGCAGTGTATTTCTGATCTGCCTGTTCTGCTCCCCACTCTGTCTCTGGTGGACCCTCTCACTGACCCACACCTTTGGTCTGTACCCCAGCTTGTATGTATAAATAAATAAATAAATCTTTAAAAAAAACTGTAAAAATTCACAAAGTAAGAAGGCAGACTCTGCAAAAGATAATCAACACATTTTATCACAATACAGGTTGCTGAATACAGTCGTGTAGGGTGTGTATCTGCTTGAGGTTGCAACATCTAAAACAGTGCACTAGCATTGCAGACATTTTTTAGTTGAACATGCATTTTGACAGTTTTTTTGACCGAAGGCAGTAAAATGCCTTAAAGAGGTGCGCTTTCTTCTCATTTGCACAGACACAGTATGGACTTGTGACAGTGCTGATAAACAATTTAAAAGTCTTAGCCAGAGTGCTGAACACAGGGCCACATTAAAGGACAGACAGGGCAAAATTTATTCCTATTGGACACATTCTTTACTCTTCTTGGCCAATTCAAGTGTATTATTATGTTCTATTTGCTGCATTTAACATTAATTGAAGAGTTACTATATGGCAGATGCTCCAGACTACCTAGATGAGCAACGTAAGATCTCATCTCA
>PVIJ01015804.1:0-35015 GCA_004024925.1 Scalopus aquaticus
TTATAATCAAGGAAATGCAAATCAAAACAACTATGAGATACCACCTCACACCTGTGAGGATGGCACACATTAAAAATGCAGGCAATAACAAATGCTGGAAAGGATGTGGAGAAAAAGGAACTCTTCTACACTGCTGGTGGGAATGTGAACTGGTCCAACCACTATGGAAGGCTGTATGGCGATTCCTCAGACTGCTAAATATGGTCAGATCTTTAGTAAAATATTTTTAAATTATAACCTTTGGTTCTTTGGGATGCCCTGGATCCTTTAGCTGTAGCAAGGAAAGACGGAAACACTAGGAAAAGTCCATAGTGAGAGATCTCTGTGCGCACTGGGGTTCCATTCTTTTATTATTATTATTATTATTATTATTATTATTATTATTATTATTATTATTTATTATTATTATTATTTTAAAGAGAAAGGTTTATGGGGCCTTTTTGTTGGTGCAAGGGGTTAAGTCTCAGCACTATAAAGCTATCCACGGCAAATGTGGCACAAGTTCAATTCCAGGCCAGGAGGCTGACCCACATAGTGCAGCAGACCTTTCCTGTCTTGCCCACTGCTCCCCTCGGCGGTGTATTTCAGCCAATCCACCTGTTCTGCTCCCCACTCTGTCTCTAGTGATTCCTCTCAATTCCCACACCTCTAGCCTACACCTCTATTATTACATACATACATAAATAAATATAAATCTTTTTTTTAAAGGGACAGGTTTATTAGGAAAAGGAGAAAGGATAAGATAGTCATCTGTATAGTTAGAGGCAGGCAGGAGAGCTACTGCTGAATGAAACAGGTTGTCTAAGAGATGCCTGCATAGACACAGGCGGGGAGTCTTGGGGATAGAGCTGCCTGAGATTTCACTGTTAGGAAGGAGGAAAAGTGAGAGGGTACAGCAGCAAACTCGAGTGACTCGTGTGAAGCATAAAAGGCCCAGGGCACACTTCTTAGGAATAACTGTAATACTTTGTAAAAGGGAATACTTTGTAAAAGGAAAATATCTAATTTCTAGCAGACTACAAGGTCTTCAATTTGACTTAAATATAATATTATTTTCTATGAGAATTTAAAACATTCTTAAGTACGTAATTGACATGAAAAAAATGAGAGATAATTTTTTTTAAGAATCTCAAAATAATTGTTTAGAAAGACAATTATGGGGTTGGTATTCAAAACGCTGCAGGAAAGGCATCTGTGAGAACTCTACTGTCTGAAGATCTGGATGGAGATGGTAAAGTCTATAAGGTATCCTTTTACATCTTTTATTTTTTTATTTAAAAAGTTAGATTTATTGAGGTGTCATTTATATAAAGTCAAATTCGCAATTGTAATAGATACAGCTCTTTACCAACACCAAAATCAAGATAAAAAACATTTCCATCATCCAAAAAACTTCCTTGTGCTCCTTTGACTCACCTTTTACCTCTGACCTTTGGAAGTCAACAGTCTTGATTTCTAGCCCTCACATATCTGCTTTTACCAAATGAATCAAGCTTTGAGGATTTATATGTTATAAATGTAATACAATATGTTACATACATGTTACATATTGTAAGAATGCAATATGTAACATATTGTAAGAATGAAATATGTAACATATTGTAAGAATGAAATATGTAATCATGTACAAATGCCTTCTTTCACTCACCCAAACACCTTTGAGAAAATCCACATTATTTCATTTACTGGAAGTTTTTAATTTTTATTGCTGAAGTGTGTTTATTGCATCTATATTCTATAATTTACCTGTCTACCCACGGATGGAGCTTGGGTTTCCATTTTCCATTATTATGAATATAGCATGCTAGAAACACTTGTGTAGAAGTCTTTTTATGGACTCATGTTTTCATTCCTTTTTAAGTAACTATATAAGTGTGGGCTTTCTGGATCATATGGTAATTATATGGTCAACTCCATAAAGAACTATCAAACAATTTTTTAAAGTAGCTTTGCTATTATGCATTCCCCTGAGCAATGCATGGAAGTTCCAATGGCTCTGCATTTTTGGCAATTGTGTTTTATAATTTGAAACCCCTTGCCTGAGTTTTCAAATTATTTGACTCCAATTCTCTTTGAAAATAGTCACGGTGTGTCTCAGGTCTATGTTTTGTTATAATGTCACTTTCAAATGGACAAAGATTTTACTGTGTCTTTTATGGCTCAACTACAAAGTGATCTTCCTCAAGGTCACACAGCAGAGAAAGAGGGATTCTCAATCTAGTGCTCATGCCATAAAGCCAAAGTGTTTTCTCTAAGAAAAGTTCTTACTGTTAAGACCCTGCTGTGTCGAGCATTTTATTGTAATTGGTTGGTATGTCTAACGTATCAATTATTAACATTTCTGTTATCACCTAGTCCCACAGTTAAATTCAATTTGGTGCTTTCAGAAGTGTTTTGCCACTTCAGATTCTGAAATCATATCTCTCTGCTGTGGCTTCTCATCCTCCTCAAAAGTCTATGATAACACATTACTTGCTTTGCACTGTTGCTGTTAAAAACTAGAAATGACTTATGCAAATTATCCAGCATGTTTTCAATACTTAAAAATAATTTTTTAAATGTAATAAAAAAGGAAAAACAAATATTCCTAACTTTCCTGATGTACGTCAGCTGAGAATAAAATTCACTTGCCAACTGAAATAGTAAAATGAGCTTCAGAAAATGAGGGGAAAGTTATTTGATAGTATTAATAATATTTTATAGCTTTTGTAGTTCTGTAAATTAAATGGAGTACCATATTTTTCTTATAAAAGTAATAATAGCAACATAATACTGATGATATTATAGGTCATATACCCAAGGAATTTAAAATTTACTATATGCTGTTTTTCTTATAACTAAATATTATGTAATCTAGTGTCATGTTAGAAGCTTTATGATTGGAGCCTCCCTGGTGGTGCAGTGCTTATAGACACAGCACCTTCAAGCTATCTGCAGCCACTGCAGCACCAGTTCCATCCCCTGTCAGGGAGATTCCCACATGCCGCAGCAGACCTCTCCTGTCTCACCCACTGCTCCCCTCAGCAGTGCATTTCAGTAGATCTGCCTGTTCTGCTCCCCAATCTGTCTCCGGTGAATCTTCACAGCCCCCACGCCGCTGTCCAATACCCCAGTTCTTGTATTCATAAATAAATAAACTATTCTTAAAAACATGTATTTTCAAAAAAAAAGAAAAATAACCTTTATGATTGTTAAGTTACTTCCACTTATTGGAGCCATGGATTGGAACCATCACTTTACTATTTATTATTATTTTTTAAAGATTAATTTGCTTATGCATATAAGAACTGGGTTGCAGGCCAGAAGTGTGGGGCGGTTAGAGGATTCACCAGAGACAGAGTGAGGAGCAAAACAGGCAGATCTACTAAAGTACACTGCTGAGGGGAGCAACAGGAGAGACAGGAAAGGTCTGTTGCTCCATGTGGGAATCTCCCTGGCATGGGATTGAACTCATGTTGTAGTGGCTGCCGATAGCTTCATAATGCTGAGACTTAACCCGTTGTGCCACCCGGGAGGCCCTATTTATTATTTTTTTATAGAGCAAGCAAGGTGCCAATACCTGGGGAATACAAGATGGAGAAGAAGTGTCCCTGATTTGAAAAGGTTCATCACTTAATGTAAATGACAGACTTATGAGCATTTACAGTAAAATAAGAGGAAGCAAAAATAACTGAATTACTGTCTCAAAGAATCGGAGGGAGATTTTACAGGGTAGGTGACCCCTGAGGATTAAGTGAGGTGGGAATTTGGCAAGTTTTTGGAGTAAATGAGGACATACCAAACATGATGAACTCTTTCCTCATACAGATGTGCAAAGAGAGAAATCACAGTGACATTGAGTTGTTGTCCCGAATACCATCACTACCTTATCTGTAGTTTTAACTCCAGAGCTGTGATCATTTTTTGGCATTTGACTAACTCTGCTACTTCTTAAGTCCACCACAGATTATATTCATATTCTTGTTAAATTAAACAAAAAGCAGTTTAGTGGAATAGGAAAATATTTTCTGTAAAAATGATTCTACCAAGAATGCATACTCCACAATGGCTTAAGTATTTCAGCCCTTTTAGTTGAATTTTTCTGTACATATTTCATAATATACAGGTGACTATTAAAGTAATGACAATTATGGTCACTTAATAGCATTCTCTCCCCCATGTCCTAGGCAAGGCAATTTATTTTCAAATGCATAAGCTGCAAATAGAGAGTGATTATTATGGTAATGTGCTAAAATGCAAAATAAATGTGGTCATGACACATGGAAAAACATTCTCACAATGCTATCAAGCAAAGGTTTGCACCATCAGTAATATTAAAAAAATGTGCTGCATTATCAATATGCCCAGTCACACACCTCCTGTGTGCTAGGCACGTGATACAAAGAACGAAATGAATGCTTCCTGACCTCAAGATTCCAGTTGAGAGAATTATCAACACCTTATCATGGGATCATTATTCAAAATATATATATATTTTTTTCTTTTTTTTAAGTATTTTATTTAATTTTTGTTTGAGGTACACTGGTTTACATTACCATACACGTATTTTAGGAGTATAGGTGTACATGCTAGGGGCGATTATCTAATTTGAGTTGCATATAGAGGGCAACTCATGCTCAAAAGGCCCACTGTACTTGCCTGGGGGTGTCAGGGAAGGTTCTAGAGCAGGTAAGATCTGACACTGAAAGGATAAAATGAGTCTGCCAGGTTTTCAAGTGGCCTAAGGAAAAACATCAACAAAGGCCCAGAGCAGAGGGGATGCGAGTGCAGGGGGAGGGAAAGTGGAGCAGAGTGAGGTTGGAGCAAGAGTTTTAAGTTCTCAGGCTGTAAAGAAACACCTAGACATAATGCTTCTATGAAACAGGGATTTTGAAAAAAAAATATTTTAATGCCACACTCCCATTATCTTTTGTCAGCTTCCACTTTTCTTGTGAATTACTTAGCTCATGATAATGATAAGGCAGCTTCCGCTGACCCCCAAGAATGTGTGTGCATTGTGACAGCGAAAAGGCTTCTCACTTCACTGTTCCCAACACCATTAAGTTCATAATCTGTAGTCTCTGAATATGTGTGAACTGAGTAAATAAAAGGAAGAGCTGCTTGATAATATCCTTATATCTCTGAGCTGTGTGAGCTCAGAAAAGTGACTAGCCATCTCTGACAATCATTTTCAACTATACAATATGCTAACCTCTTCTTAATACTGTCAGGATTAAATGGGATTGTTTTTGAGAGTCTTAATACAAATGTGTAGCCTATAATTCATGTTTAACTAATACATGTTAGTTTCTACTTCTTTTTTATTTTTATTTTATTTTTTTAAAGATTTATTAATCTATGCACACAAGCTGCGATGCAGACTAGAGACGTGGGGCGGCGAGAGGGCTCACCAGAGACAGAGTGGGGAGCAGAACAGGCAGATCATCCGAAATACACTCTGCTGAGGGGAGCAGCAGGAGAGGCAGGAAAGGTCTACTGCGCCTTGTGGGAATCTCCGCCGCCAGGCGTCAAACTCGCGTTGCCACTGCTGACAGCTCCACAGTGCAGCGCCTAACTGCTGCACTACCGGGGAGGCCCCCAAATATCTTATTAAACAATAGAATTAAGGAAGCATGGGCCTCCCTGCTGGCACAATGGGTTAGTCTCAGCACTGTGAATTTATCCAGAGCCGAGCCACTAAAGTTCTGCCTTTTTATACGCTTTCATAAATTTATTAGAAAAATGTAAATTAGAAGTCAACTTCAGAAACAAGAAAACAAAACATACAAAATAATCAAGATAGGAAAGGAAGGGCCTCCCTGGTGGCGCAACAGGTTAAGTCGCAGCACTATGAAACTATCCAGAACCACTGCAGCACAAATTTTCTCCCAGGCCAGGGAGTTTCCCACATGACACAACAGATCTCTCCTGTCTTGCCCGCTGCTTCTCTCAGCAGTGTATTTCAGTCAGTCCTCTTGTTCTTCTACCCACTCTGTCTCTGGTGAATCCTCTCATCACCCCACACCTCTGGCCTACACCCCAGATCTTGTATGCATACATAAATAAACCTTTAAAAAAAAAGAATTAGGGAAGCAATCAAAACAGAACCCCAGTCCACTTTGCAAAGTTGCTTCTGCCTCACACTTCAGCCACAATAGCCCATTCCTCTTCAACAGCTCACTGTAGGACATCTGGTAAAGATAATTTGAATCCATTATGAATTTCTTAAATAGCATACTCCAGCATCTAGGACTTTACTTTCAAAAATTTACTTGGACTATTTTTAAAATTAAATTATGAGTAGTCTCCTAATTGCCTAATCTATTCCCCTCATCTCTCATCAAAATTCTTACCAAGATTTTTTTTTCTTTCCTTGATTTTCAAGGCACTTTTCTTCTTGATCTCTTTTTAGCTCTTGGGAAACTAAAAGCTTAGTGTTCCTTCCTCTTCTGCCTGTCCTTTAACTGTAGGCATTTCTTAGAGTAGGGCCCTTTCCTTCCTATTCTTCTCATGATTATACTAGTCTTGGTGTGCCACTGCTTTGTTTGGGCACTGATAGCTGGCCTTGGTATGTCAGAATGACAAGCACAGCCTCCCTCGCTGCCATTAGGACATACAGAGGTGCTGGCACGTTCTCCCTTTGATAGGGACCAGGGAGCGGGCAGAGATTGGGTAGGACACTGTGCATGGCATAGCAGGAAATCCGTGCACACATGTTGTTTATGGCCTATCTGCTCTGAGTTCATTTTCCAGCCCAAGGACATGTCCGGAGGAGTGGGGGGAGCCAGTGCTGTCTGAAGACCAACCTCAGCACAGTGTGAGGTGCCTGAGGTTAGGAGTCCAGGAGGGCAATAAGGAGCCCCAGGGCTGGGTATCACGAGCTCCAGTGTTGGACATCACGAGCTCCTGGCAGCACTGAGGCCTGCTCTCTGCTGAACTGTCTTTGTTACCTCACTATAAAAAGGCAGCTGGAAATTAAATGTAAAGGCAATTTCTTTAGGGTGTTAACCCCCAGTTTTCCAGATTGCCGACTGTCTGATTGAAGTGCACCTTAAAGATCCAATTCCTGTCTCTACTTTATTGGCATTAAGGGGTGACAGGTGGCCCAAACTCTGGTCTTCTGGTTATACCCTCATCACCATGGCTAGCACAGAACAGGCTCCTCTCCTCCTTTTCCAACCTGTCCTTCCTCCTGCATCCATAAATAATGCCACTATCTTTGAAAAAAATATCATTTTCTGGTTTCAGACAATCTTCAGCTCCATACAACATTACATGCTAATTTTTGGAATTTTAACCTCATAGTAGAAACTCTTCCACGTCCTCACTCTAAGGACTTCTGCCTCACTGTAGCCACTTCATCTCTAGGATAATTGCACATTTCTTCACTGCCTCCAGTTTCTCTCTTCTGCAGCTCACATGATAGTCTATAGTCACAGTGGCTCTGCATAAAGCACTGATCTATTCCTGTCACTCCTCACTCAGATCACTTTAATTTTTCCTGTTATTAGAAAAAGAAAAAGAAATATACAACCCAAATCATTTCAGCCCTGCAGCCAAATCTGTGACATACCTCCGGCAACCTTCTAAACGTGGAGACAGAGCTGACTTGCTTTCTCTGCCATCTATTTCCCTTTCAAATATTTGAGTTGCATGGAACTTATTACCATTCCCAAGTGGTCTCCCATCTTGCTGACTTGGCTTCTGCTGTCTTTTCTACCTGTAATGCCATCAGTTCCAGCCTGTTAAAGTTCTATTGTTTACCATAGCTCAAATTCCACTTCTTAAAGTTTGGTCTGGTGCCTTGAGTGATATTTCTAACATACAAAACAGAAAACAAATAATCTTTTCCTTGCTCTGAAAAGATAGTCACCTTCATAAGTGTGTGTTATACCCAGGCACAGAAATGACTTAGGGTGGGGCCTCCCTGGTGGCACAGCGGTTAAGCGCTGCGCTGTGGAGTTGTCGGCAGCTGCGATGTGAGTTCGATGCCCGGCCGGGGTGGGGGAGAATCCCACATGGTGCGGCAGACCTCTCCTGCCTCGCCCACTGCTCTCCTCAGCAGTGTATTTCTGATCTGCCTGTTTTGCTCCCCGCTCTGTCTCTGGTGAACCCTCTCGCTGCCCCACGCCTCTGGTCTGTACCCCAGCTTGTATGTATAAATAAATAAATCTTAAAAAAAAAAAAGAAATGACTTAGAGTGGTGGTTATCTTTCATTCAGTGTGTTATTTTAGGCTTCCACATTATCATCAACATTAGAGCGGGACCGTTGACTTTAGGTATAAGATTAGCTAGAAGGTTTATTACTCCAAATTAGACCTTCTGATGAGATTCTAAATTCTCCCATATAATTATTGCCAGCAAGAAATGATCCAGCACCACACATTTAATTGCAGGTTTTTTTGGGGGGAGGGGAGAGGAAGAGTTAGAAAGAAGAGGTTGATTCACTGAAGTGAGGCAGGTAAACAGCATTTAATGCAGGGGGAGTTAAAGGTTCATCCGTTTCTATTTATTCCTGTAACTTAAAGAGCCCAATTAAATATAATGGGTTAAAGTATTAAAAATCTGTTTGATTATCACTGCTTACTCAGTGAGGCACTGATTAAAGCTTAGGGAAAAGACAATTCTATTCATAGAGCTGAGATGAGAAGAAAGAAAGATCAGAAATGGCTTACAGGGACTTTTCACCTGATACTTCTCAAGGCCTCTAATGATGAAAATACATGGAAAATTTGAAAATCTGTTCATCCAAGACTGACTTAATAAGCAGGGGATGCAGCGCCAATGCTGTGTTACTTTTCAATGTGTGACAAAATATACTTTGCAGTTGTCAGAAATATGCCCCGTATCAGCTTGCCTCATCTATGCTCCTTAAGAAATATTATCTACTATTAAAATAAATTTAAAAAAATTATATTTTCTTAACCCTGACCCCCTATTACCACTGAGTTGCGTTATTCCAAATCATCCTTAAGTGATAAGACCTTCGGTGGAGGTCTCCCTGGTGGCCTAGGGATATGGTCTCAGTGCTATCATAGCAATGGCCCAAGTTTGATTCCTGGCCAGGGAGCTTCCCACATGGTGCAGCAGACCTCTCCTGTCTCACCTGCTACTCCCCACAACAGTGTATTTCAGTGGATTAGCCGGTTCTGCTCCCCACTCTGTCTCTGGTGAATCCTTTCATCACCACCATCCCCTCCCCGCAACTCTGGCCAACACCCCAGTTTTTGAATGTGTAAATAAATAAATCTTAAAAGAAAGGATATTTTGTGGAATTATCTTAACCAAGATGTCCATGGAGTGACAAAATAGTATATTAGAAAGAGCAATGAACATGGAGTTAGAGAAATTTAGTCACAAGTTATAATTGTACCTCATTCTTTCATTTCTTTACTCATTCAAGAAATGTTTTATAAGCTAGCTGTGGGACCTTGGCCAAGTTAATTAACCACACTGAGATTCAGTTTCCTCTTTGTGTAATATAGATGTAATCATGATGGCTTGCCTCACAGGGCTATCGTGTGGATGGGACAGAATTATTAAAGTGAAATCACTTGTACACTTTAAAACATTGTGTAAACCCACACATTTTGATGCTGAGAGGGATAGAAATATGGGATGCCTCAGAGGTTTCCAGGTGTCTTGATTGTGCTCTGCTTCACACAGTCCTGCCCAGGGAGCTTTTACCAGGTGGGGGTGGGCACACATGAACTGGCAGGGGTACAGAGCAGAACTAGGTTATGAGTCTTTTCCTAAGGATAGGAAGGAGAGAAGGAGGATTGCTTACCAGGGGGATAACAATACAAGACAAAATAAGCCAAGCATCAGATAATCAATACAGGCAGTAATATATGAACTCAGAGGAAGGATAATGTTGGGAAAGCTGCAATACCAGCTTTCTGGGAATTCATGTTATTAAGTCCCCTTAGAGCACTCAGGATAGGTGAGAGACTCAGCTGTTAACAGTCGACTTGGCCTGGCTTTTCCCACTTGAGAGGTACTTGCAGCCAGAGATACAGAAAACAATTGTAGATTAGGCTTTTGGAGTGATGGGGTGGTGGAAAACACACTCTGCTAAGAGAGTGGGCTGTGAGGGAGGCTCTGTTTCCCCTGCACATGTGTCATATTCACTTCTCCACACTACCTTAAGTCACCCTTCATCATTTTTCCTCTCATTTTCCTTCTCCCTACATCAGTCACCTATGTGCTCTTGTTTCTCTGGCCATAGCTAAAGAGTAGCATTATGTAAAGACAAAATAAAAATACTGTGGGTCCAAAAGTAAGACTTTGCTTACTTTATGCTAAACATTCAACCATGTACTGAGTAATCCCACTAAAGTTCCTGCACTTCTGTGTCCTCTTCATTAGGGGAAAAAAACATGTTTCTGGCTAAAAGGAAGACAATAATTGTAGAAGAGGGCTTGATAAATTGATGGATATCCTCAACTTATAATAAATACTTAATAAATGATTTAATAAATATTGTGCATTCTACCACTCAGGCCCCATGATTGGGGGTGGGGGTGGAGAAATTATCCTAAAAGACTCTATAGTAACATTTTTTTTAAACAGAAAACTATGGCAAAAACTTCTTGTTGCCTTATTTCAAAATATGCACTCTGTAAAATTTCTAAAGCTGCCTGGAATAGTTCACACTCTTAAACAAATTCAATAATGATTCTTTTAATAAATTACATATTGGATCATTTTTTTAGAACACTAAAGTTTTACTATTAATATTTTAGTAGATAAGAAATGGAGAAGCAGTTTGATTATGGAATGAATATTGTTATCCACTTTCCAAAACAACCTTTTTCTACTAAGATCTATAAATTTTTCTCCTTAGCTACTAGGAATCTCAGAATCAAAGAAATTCTTAAATCCCTCAACTTCATTAACTCTTACTAAATTCTGAGCTTCTGTTTCCTTGTACAATTTCATAGACTTTATTGAAAATTAGTCTTTGTATAAAGTTGCCTTCCACATTAACCTAATGTCTTTAAGGGGATGCCCTGTAGACAGCTGGTTATTACTCTCCATCCACGCATAATCTTGTACACTGACACTTCCATTTGTGACTGAGAAGCAGTATTCAATAATGGTAGAAACAGTAAAAAGCAGGCCTTCCTGGTGGCGCAGCAGTTAGATGCTGTGCTGTGGAGCTGTCCGCAGCTATGTTCAATGCCTGGCTGGGGAGATTGCCACATAGCAGGCAGACCTCTCCTGCCTTGCCCGCTGCTCCCCTCAGCAGCGTGTTTCTGGCGATCTGCCTGTTCTGCTCCCCACTCTGACTCTGGTGAACCCTCTTGCCGCCCCACACCTCTGGCCTGCACCCCAGCTTGCATGCATAAATAAATAAATCTTAAAAAAAAACAAACAGCATAAAGCAGCTATTCAGTCCAAACACAAATAACATGTATGTATGCAAAAGAGGCATTGTTTGCATGGAAGCAGATGGCTCTAAGATAGTTCAATCTGAATATCATTTAATACTTCATGATGCTTACTACGTGTCTCTCTAGCTCACTGTAGTGGTCCATAGTGTTAAAACTACAGATCTATATCAGAACACTCTTTATCTGTAACCACTTTATTGATAGAAGGCATCATAAAAGTGTACTGTCATTCACTGGTCCGTTGCATCATGTGAATCAAGGTGCCATAGCTAATTTAAGGACATTGAAGTCACTTCATTTTCTTTCTGGAAAAAATTTATGACATTTCTTCTTAGTTTTAGCATTTAGGAAATGGGCTTTGCTATCAAGTTATACTGCAGTCACATTTCAACTCCAGCATGGACTGCTGGGAAATTTGGGATTGTTAAAACATGTCCACTAAATTCTTTGACATTGTTTTTATCAAAGGTAATGTGTCTGTGTTTCTCTCCTTGAAACTGAATTTTTTAAAACTTATTTATTTATTTATGCATACAAGCTGGAGTGTAGACCAAAGGTTTGGGGTGGTGAGAGGATTCACCAGAGACAGAGTAGGGAGCAGAACAGGCAGATTGACAGAAGTACACTGTTGAGGGGAGCAGTGGGTGAAACGGGAGAGGTCTGTTGTGCCATGTGGGAAGCTCCCTGGCTGGGGATCGAACTCGTGCTGAAGTGGCTCTGGTTAGTGTCATAGTGCTGCGCTTAACCTGTTGTGCCACCAGAGAGGCCCTTGAAACTGATTTCTATGACCATATGGCAAATAGAATCCAGTGGAAGTTATGCTGTGCCAGTTTCTGGCTCAGCCAAGAGTAAACTGGTAGTTTCCATTTTTCTGTCTCTGGGGGTGCTCATTCATGAAACCTAACCATTATGTGTTAAAGAAACCAAATGGTTCTTGGAGAGGCCCATGTGGAGAGAAACATGGGTCTTAACCCTTGGCATTAGCATGAGCCATATTGAAAGTGGTTTTACCAAGCTCAAGTTAAACAGCCTATGTGTGCGCATTAGAGCCAAACCTTACCCTATTAGTGAACAAATAAATGAGTAGTGTTGTTTGGGGGTAGTTTGCTAAACAGCAATTAATAACTAAACAATGGGGCAGGGTCTCATTATTCTGTAGAAATTGTTGCCGTAAAGTTGTTAGCCAATATCAAAAGTTTCTATGACTTACATGAATATTATGAAATGACATCATTTAAAATTCATCCAATTCAAAAATTTATGAATTCTAAAAAGTTCTCCTATCAGTCTTCATTAATAAGATAAATTATAATAACTATTGTTTATTGATTATACTGCACATAGACTGGTTTTCTAATTTAATTTTATTAAAACATGACAGGTTTTCTAATTTAATTTTATAATAATTTTAATTAGTATGCTATTATTCTATCCTGTTTAATGAATAGAAAAGTTAAGTTTAGGGAACCACACACTAATAATAAATAGCATTATCTGGACACAAACACTGATGGGTTAATGCAAAAGCTAGTATATTCCCTCTAATTTCATGCTACCTTCCATATATCTGATCAAATACAGAATACATTTTAAGATCATTCAATGAGTTTAGAAAAAAATAAAAAGACTCTAATAAGACTTCACTGAGAAGCTTAACTGAGTCTGTGACTTCTAGGCAAAGGAACAGCATAAAGAAAGATTCTAAGGCCTGCTGTTTATTTGCCAGGGAACTGCATGTATGTTGGTGTTGCAGGGATTATGAATTTGGAGCAGTGTTGGAAAAGGGACAGAAAAGAAAGTCAGGCTAGAGAGGGTTTAGAAAACTGTGCAGGCCTTGTGGAGAAGCCTGGACCTATCCTCGCTGAAGAGCCAGAGCCGTTGAGAGTCCTTAAGTAGAACAGTAACATGATAAAATGTCATAGCCACTATCTTAGGGATCTCTGTCATTTATTTAGGGAAATTTGAAGTCCAGCATTAGACTTTATTCTCAGATTCTGTGTGTTGGTATTTCTACTATTGGGTCTTTCATTTAATAGGCCTTGCACTCTTATGGATCATGAAATCATTTGCAGAAATTTCACAGAACATCATTGAATTAATAAAATAACCAAAACATAATCCTACTACCATGTTTACTAGATATAGCAACATACATTTGGATTACCATTTTAGATATGAACATAACACTATTTCTGTTTTATGTACACCTTAAAATTTTCATTAAAAATATTTCAGCTAAAATAATTTTCAATAATGCCAATAACATGAGAAAAGGACTAGAGAAACCAGGATTGTGAAAAAAAGAGTTATCAAATATACTAATTTTAGGTTTTGATATCTTAATACAATTAGAAATCATTATTTGGTACTTTTCTGTCCTTTTGTCAGTTTTATTTAACTGAGCATACACTATATCCTGTTCATATATATACATATATATGTGTGTGTGTGTATATATATGTATACATATATATGTATGTATGTGTGTATGTGTGTATCAGTGCATTGCATTTTGTCAGATTATTAAAAATGTTCAATACAATATCATTTTGATGATTTTTTAATAAGTGAGAGCACTATAGGTCTAAGTCTTGTAGTTTTTCCTAAACCTTATTTCCTTATAAGATACTCGGAACAGGGCCTCCCTGGTGGTGCAGTGGTTGGGCGCTGCTCTATGCAGCAGTCGGCAACTCACCATTCGAGTTTGATGCTCGGCCTGGGAGAGTCCCACATGGCGCAGCAGACCTCTCCTGTCTCGCCCACTGCTCCCCTCAGCAGTGCATTTCCATAGATCTGCCTGTGCCGCTCCCCACTCTGTCTCTGGTGAACCCTCTCACTGCCCCACGCCTCTGGCCTGTACCCCAGCTTGTATGCATAAATAAATAGATCTTTAAAAAAAAAAAGGGATACTCGGAACAATGAACACCTGTTCATATCTACTTAACAGGGTAGTCGTGAGGATTAATTGAGATTGTACATCGGAGTGAAGTGTCCAATCTAGTAAATTATTAGTAATGACATAACTTCCTCATTGCTAAAGTTTGAATGTTTGTGTTTCCTCACAATTTGTATAAGTTTATATTTCCCTTACCCTCAGGGGAGCTTTCGGGAAGTGATTAAGTCATGAGGGAGGTACCATCATGAACGGGACTATGTCCTTATAAAAGAGGTCCCAGCGAGCTCCCAGGCCCTTCTGCTGTGGGAGAACACAGTGATAAGTTACAATCCAGGAAGTGGACTCCAAACAGACACCAAGCCGGCCAATGTCTTGATTTTGGACTTTGTGCTCTCTAGAGATGTGAACAACTTTTAATTTTCATAAGATACCCAGTTTAGGAGATTTTGTTATAGCTGCATGATTAGGTTAAAACACCCATGTAGTAGACTTTTCTTTTTTTGAAAAAATTAAAAAATTCATTTTTTAATTTTTTTATTTATATCTTTTCATTATTGTGTATTCCCCATGGGTCACCCACTACCAATTCACCCATGAACAGTCACCATAATCCCTTGTGCTCTTTCCTCTCCCATTTTGAATGCTTATCCTTCCCCTCCCTCACTGAATGTCTCTCATTTACGGTTGCCTGCTAGCTTTTGTTTTGGTTTTGTTGTTGTTTTTTCCTCCTGATATCTTATTTGGTTCCCCTATATTGCTCCTATGAGTGAACTGTTTAC
The DNA here is from genome assembly GCA_004024925.1 of Scalopus aquaticus. Taxonomy (NCBI): domain Eukaryota; kingdom Metazoa; phylum Chordata; class Mammalia; order Eulipotyphla; family Talpidae; genus Scalopus; species Scalopus aquaticus. The sequence continues at coordinate 15,052 of PVIJ01015804.1, forward strand.
TACAATAGCTAAGATATGGAAACAACCCAGATGTCCAAAAATAGATGAGTGGATCAAGAAGATGTGGCACATATACACAATGGAATACTATTCAGCAGTCATAAAAGAATTGCATAAAACACATGCAAGTCTCAGCAACATGTATGGAACTAGAAGGGATCATGCTCAGCAAAATAAGCCAGAGGGAAAAAGAAAAATATAGAATGGTTTCACTTGTAGTACTTTTTATTATTTTTTAGTTGAGGTGACATTGGTTGACAGCTCTGTATTCAATTTAGAGTTACAGGGTCACACTTCATCAGATGTATGTTATAATACCGCACCCACCACCAAAGCCCCATATGTAATATGCTTTTTGATTTTAGGAATACAGTAGGCATATATATACCAGGATCCATCACTTCAAAAAGCTTAAAAAAATTTATCTCAAATCAAACCACCACCACCAATAACAGTATTTATGTCAAACACATAAACACATATGAATAATACTTCCTCAATTGTGCATAAAATGTAAACAAAGTATATTTAAACTAGTCAATTATCTTAATTTATAACGTGCAATTTAAATATAAGGATTGATAAACAAGCACGACTTCAATATACAGCCTTAGTTCTTAATTTCAACAAACTGTTTTACAAACTCAGTCAGCACCCAAAAAGAAATTATGGAGGCAAAACTGAGACATCAAGATTGATCAGACTTTGAAACAATTCCACGTGTGCTTAATCTAAGACAATAACTAGGCTAAAAGAGTTCTGAATTAGGAGGGAGAAGACCTGAGTCACAGCCATGAACTTTATTCCCAGAAGACGCTTATTCATCACTGAAATATCATTTTTTCTGCCATGGGTTCTATCAAAGTTTTATTGTGAGGATCAGTATCACTTTACTATTTCAATAACAACTATAAAAGTAGTACAGTAAAAAACTAGAAATATTCACCATCAACTTAAGAACTCCATTTTTTTCCAGAGATCTTGCTAAGATGCCAGACACAATAGACAGACTTGATATAAATTGTACATTTAAATTTACAATATGAGGCATATTCTATTACCATTCTCAATGGTTACTGGAAAATGTTTCCTTGACATAGTATTACACTTTCACTATAATATTAACTATGTCTATTAAGCGGGAAAAATACATGATATAACATGATTTTTATCACATACATTAAAAATGTAATAGAGAATAAGGCCAGAAGATAATATGACTTCTAAATCAAACAAAGTTATTCAAATAATTTCTCTTTTCCTTTGGTTTCTCTTGCCAAAGCAAGATTAAGTAAAACTCCTTTGAAATATAACTAGGGTTGTCAGATTTAGCAAATAAAAAGGCAACATGACTTATGCCATTTGCAGCAACACGGGTGGAACCGGAAAGGATTATTCTACGTGAAGTGAGCCAGAAGAAGAAAGATAAATACTGGATGGTTTAACTTATATGTGGAATCCAGAGAAACCAAACAAAGGGTCAGACAAAGACAAACTTTTAATACTCACACTGAAAGCAGACCTTAGATATGCAACATTCAGGGGTGGGAGGGAGGGAGAAAGGGAGAGCAAAGAGCAGAGGAAGATGAGAATGCAGTGGAGGGTGATAGGAACTGTGGGCACTTTGGTGGTGGGAAAACTATGATAAAAAAATAAACACGGTTGTATAAAAAAGTTACTAAAATAAATAATAAAGAATATTGTGAAATAAAAAAGACAGAATGCTCAATTAAGTAGAAATTTCAGATAAACATTTTTAGCATGTCTAATAAATATTGCATGTGCGCCAAAAAATATTTAGTTGTTCTGGGCTTGATAGGATGGCATACACATACATTTGAAGAGGTGTGAGCCTGTGCCCCTAATTTATGTATAATGTAGTAACCCAATGTTATCACCACAAAAACAAAAAAAAAAATACAATTTTAAAAAACATGTTTGTCATTTATCAAAGGTTAAATTTAATTTTATACACTGAACTTTATCTTGCAACATTAACTCATGGTCAAATCCAGCTCTGATATCTTGTTGCCCACATAAAATCAGATTGCTTTGGTATGTGATATTCACACCTATAAATTAGGAGCAACAGTAGTATATATTCAATAAGTTTTTTTTTAAGTACATGAGTTAAAATTAAAAATTTAAGTACAGTGCCTAAAACAGTGTACAAACTGTCAACATTATTTGTTTCCCTCTAGAATAGTTTTACTCACATCAAATTATAAATGTTATCTTTCCTTTTCAGACTAAATGATATTTGAGCATAAAGTATGCCATTTCAAGCATTATATCTAAAGTACTGCATTATACTTGATACACACTATGTATTCATTTATTGAAAAAATGAATCTTTAGTAGATTCTAACTCACCTCTAAACTCTGATTTGTATTATTCTGCATACTTATTAAAGACTCTATCAGAAATCATATTTCAAATTTCATATTAAAAGACATTAGATACATTTGACATTCTATTAATTTTGTGGGCTCCATTTTCTTGCTTGTGTAATATGGAAGACCAAAGACAAAATTTCCTGCTTCACAGCCTGGACCAAAGTGGCTCAAGCACCAGGATATGACACAAATGGATGGCTTCTCTGAGTATTTTCTCCTGTTCTAGTTAACTTGCGATTTTCATGGTTATGGTCTCTCTTAGTATCACTTCATAAGACTGCCACTTAATAAGAAGCCTCATGCATCTGAAAACCAATACACATGGACTCCTCTCTTATGTTGTGTTCTGAGTTTATTTTCTTGACCATACTGTGTCTATTGACTACCTAAAGCCTGATTGGAATAAAATTGAAGTGGTAATTATTAGCAGTGGCTCTAACTTGCAACTGGCTCAATTTCTCCTTCCAATATGCCTGGAGTGCTTTCTAAAGCTGCTGACACCTCACAGAAGACTTGACGATTACTTTAGGTAGAAGCAATTCTGTTTATTCACTCAGAGTTTGTCACTTGCATTTTTGATGCTTGCTTTAAAAAGAAAAATCACTGGGAAAGAAATCTGTGGCTCCTACTCTTTATATTACTACATAACAGAAAGTATCAGACTGAATAATAAATAAAGCTATATATAGCAGATAAGGGGCTACACATGTGCTAAAATTCTTTTTTTTTTTTAGATTTTTATTTTTTTTTATTTATACATACAAGCTGGGGTACAGGCCAGAGGTGTGGGGCGGCGAGAGGGTTCACCAGAGACCGAGCGGGTGGCAGAACAGGTAGATCAGAAATACACTGCTGAGGGGAGCAGCGGGTGAGGCAAGAGAGGTCTGCCACACCATGTGGGATTCTCCCTGGCCAGGCGTCGAACTCGCGTCGCCGCTGCCAACAGCTCCATAGCGCAGCGCTTAACCACTGCGCCACCAGGGAGGCCCCATGTGCTAAAATTATTTACATATATTGTTTTAATGCTCACAATATATATGTGATGAGTATACTTTTTCTATTTTATGTATAAGGAAAGAATTAGATAGTTCACTTAACTTACCCAAAGTCACAGTCCTGCTAAGTGTTAGAGATGGAATCAAAATGAACATCTATTTTCCTGGAATCTGTTTTCTTTGCACAGGATGCCATTTAAAGGACAATAATTTTTTTTTTATACATACAGCTGGGGTACAGGGCAGAGGTGTGGGGTGGCGAGAGGCTTCACCAGAGACAGAGTGGGGAGCAGAACAGGCAGATCAGAAATACACTGCTGAGGGGAGCAGCGGGTGAGGCAGGAGAGGTCTGCCTCACCATGTGGGATTCTCCCCGGCCGGGCGTCGAACTCGCATCGCTGCTGCTGACAGCTCCACAGCCCAGCACTTAACCGCTGCGCCACCAGGGAGGCCCTAAAGGACAATAAATTTGAAAGAGAATCCTGAACTACTTTTGAGTACCTGTGGGCACTGGGTCAGTGAAATCCATTTAATTCATTTTAGTTTAGTTCTAGATTTATGTTTATGTTTAAACATATGTTTAAATTCTAGATTTAAATGTTTTATGTATGTTTTACATAAAATGCTGTATAAGATACCACTTGAGAAGTTGAAAAAGAAATAAGTAAGTTCTTATTGAAATTGAGTATCCAATATAGGAAATCAGATATATACATGAGGAGTTTACTATATAACATTATATGTAAAAGATACAAATAATAATAAATATAAAAAATAACAGTATATGACAAGTTCTGTAAAACAGACATAGACAAATGGTAATAGAAATTAAAAAAGAAAAGAAAAAGGTTGACAGGGACAATCAGAAAGAATGAGAATTTAAGCAAGACATTCAAAGATAGGCAAATTATCTTAGAGCTTACGAGACAGTTCTTAAATAGATAAGTTCTGGATTCAAATCCTAGCTCTACCAGCAAACACAAAGCTATGAGCACTGTTAGCAATATGCCTAATCTCTAGCAGCTTTGGTTTCTTCCTGGCTCAAATAAGCACTCATTAAAGATAAATATTTAAAATAAGAGAATGAGTATGTTTAATGGTACGTAGTTTTTTAAATGGCATGTAGAATGGGAGATCAAGATTTAAGTCTCCAAGAACAAGATGAGTAATTAAACAGAGAGCAATGAACAGAGAAGAAATTACTGTAAAAAAAAAAAATGTAGCTGAGAGCACCTTATAAATTGATCTCAAAGGGAGGGTTTATAATTCTAAGTGTCAAGTTGATGGTGTGAGAGTAATTCAAGTGAGTGAAAAGATAGGTCTGGTATTTGGCAGTGCATCTACGCTGGGGGAGCATTGGCCATGGGGGACTGGCAGATCTTGGCAAGAATGGACCTATGGTTAAAAAATACATGAGTGAAATATAAACTTATTTATGCTCTTTCCCCCTGTGTAAGAGACAACATGATGATGCCCTTCACAAGGAACGATAAAACAAATATCGGGCCTCCCTGGTGGCGCAGAGGTTGAGCGCTGCGCTGTGGAGTTGTCGGCAGCCCGCGCGATGCGGGTTCAACGCCCAGCCAGGGAGAATCCCACATGGCGCGGCAGACCTCTCCTGCCTCGCCCTCTGCTTCCCTCAGCAGTGTGTTTCTGATCTGCCTGTTCTGCTTCCCGCTCTGTCTCTGGTGAACCCTCTTGCCACCCCATGCCTCTGGCCTGTGCCCCAGCTTGTATGTAAAAATAAATATTAAAAAAAAAAGGAGAAAGCAAATATCTATGTTAAAGATTTCAAGATAATCAAAACAAAAATTTTCAGTTCAGGGCTAGGTAAATTTCAGTTGATGAGTGCGAAGTTAGAGAAGGCATTTAGCCACATTAGCAGGCTCTAACAGTAAATTCAGAGTTCACACTTTCCTAATTATTTCCTTCTATAATAGTCACAATGTGCTTTGAAGTGGAAATATTATTCTCATCTTACAAATGAGAAAATTGAGTTTTCAGAGGTTTTAGTAACTTGTTTAAAGTCATGAAAATACTATGTGGACAGGAAAAAAATCAAATCTGGGTGTAATTTCAACACCCATGATTTTATCTACTACAAAACACTGTCTCCAAAATAATCTGAATAAAATACATCTATTGAAACTAGTTTAGTGTATCACGGTAGTCAACAAACTAGAAAATGATATATAATGACACCTTCAATAAATTTTTAATCACTGTAAAATGTTAATTCTTGTTTCACTAGTGATTATTTCACTAATAATAGGCATCAATCTCTATTGAAGAGCCCACATTTTCCCATCTGATCCATTTACTCAACAATTAATCCCTAAAATAGTCATAGCCTGATTCTCTGAGATACTGAACCAGGAGGGAATTACTTGTAAAGCTGAGAATCATACAATGGGAGAAGATCACCCTGCTTAGCCCTGTCTTTCACTGCATCGGGCAGACCAGACTTCAGAAGATACACTTAAAAGTCCATGATCAGATTCTTTCAATCTTATAAAACATAAATTCTGATTTTCTAAAAGTTAGACTCTTTTAACCAAAGATTTTTCTCTTTTAATGTTTCTCGTGTACTTAAAAAAATACATGATTTGGTGAAGCAGGCAGCAGTACAGATCTTGATTTCTGATATAAAAAAAGAGTTCATTCACAAATAAACCAAACCAAATGCAGAAAAATGTATAAGATAAAAACTAAATAGAAATGAGGTTGTCTTTGAGAAAACAATAGACAAGCTTAATGACATCAGGAAGTTAAAATGGATGTTAATTAATCATGCACAATTCTTTACCAATAGTTAAGTGAATGTTCACTATGTTTCAGATATTGTGCTAAGATATATGGCAAATTCTCAAAAAAAATTGGGCAAGTTAGATATCATCTCAGTTGCACAATGCAGAGAACAGGTTTTACAGACATTTCCAAAGTCACATAGCAAAAGTATGGCAGTGGGATTTAAATCTGAGACTATTGCTTTCCAGTCTATATTTAGATAATGATTGTGGAAAATGAACATGATGTGATCTTTATATCAGTCTAGTTGAAGAGTCAGATTGTAAGCAGAAATATTACAGTGAAATAAGATGAAATAGAAGATGCAACAATTGAGCCCACTTCGGTATGACTTGGGAAAGAGTTTACACAAAAGCACAGCTGTGAAGTCTGAGTAGTTTGTCCAACAAAAGGGACTGTATGATATTTCAGACAAAAATAAAAGAGCTATCTAAGTATGTTGTCACTGGTGTGCATTGAAATTATGGGGAATTCCATTTCATCTCCAGTGTGGGTTACATGGAGACTGAGAGTATGAGAAGGACATCCTATGTCCCTCTGAATAATATAATATACATACATAGAAATAATATAATAGAAATATAGATACTAATATGAATAATCTGGAATGCCATAATAAAGTTTTTAGATTTTGTCTTGGTGATGAGTAGGGAAAGTAAGGAGGTTGAAGTATATGAGTTCTAACAGTCTTAAACTTTATGACTATAAAGGGAAGAACAGTTAAAAGTTGACAGAAAATACAGAAATATGCTGATTCTCCTTTTTAGTAGCAGAGACTGACACAAATAAAAGTTAAAGTCATTACACAAAAAAAAAAAAATGCATCAGTAAATGTCACTGCGTATCTGAAAAATTAGGGCAAGAAAGAAAGTAGCAATTGTCAGTTTCTGATTGGACTAGAATAGCTATGAAATAATTTGGTTTTCTAGTCTTACAACTTTATAAAGCCACAGCAATTACCACTTTTATTCACCTCATTGAATATGATTCACTTTCAATGCTCAACTATGGCCAAGAACTTGGCCTCTTTCCAAGTTAGCAAACAGAATTAATGAATTTGAACACATAGTCTGTTTTAGAAAAGCTTCCAAAGTGAAGTGATCTTCATTAAAAAGGAAACTCTGGTAACTAAACATAGGAAAGTTAAAATATGTAAGTAGTAGCTAAGATAAGAGGTGCACATTATTGATAATGGTTTGTTTAGAAGCAACATTATTGTAAGGGTAGCTTCCGGAATATATTCAAATATAATAAAAAAAAAAAGTCCTCTATTTTGAAAGAGCCCTTGTTCACATTAGAGTATTGTTACATGAGTACTAATAGAATTAAAAATGTACTTAGTATGTCCTTGGGAGAATATTTCTAATTCAGTTGAAAGAAAAAAATGTGGGGTAAAGAAAAGATAATCAAAGAAGAAATCTAAGAAGTCAAAAGAAACTAGAGAACCAATTACAGTATTTTAAATAGAGTAGTTTTTATTGATTAAATAGTGGGTGCAAATGCAAATATCTCAATTTTCAAATTTGTAACCAATACTCAATATTGATTTTAGTTTTCAGGGAATGGATCCAAAAACCATAGAAACATGTTTATTGTGGCTATATAGACATTGCTCTTTCTCTTTTCTATATCAAATTCCCTTTTGTCTTTTTCAAAAACATAAACAATACACTCAAATGTCATCATCCTACCTAAGGCCACATCTTCATTTTTATACAAATTAAGTGGAAAAAGGGAATGTGGCTGAATTAGAAGAGTGTAGGTGAGGAATGGAGCAGTACTTTCTGTCACCCTTTTCATAAGTGGGTACCTGTCAATCCTTGGAAATGACATCATAAAATTGTGGATTCTGGCATTCACTCTTGATATTTCTTGATTGAAACATATCTGAATCATCCCTATGTCTTTTCACCACCTACATTCAATTCTGCAATGATGGGGGCACTAGCTTAAGCTTCTCAGCACCCATGGGATGAAGGCAGTCCCCATTCTGCCCATGTTGGAGAACTCTGTTTTCCTTCCTTGTAGCTCTCCTATTTCAAACTTACTTGCCTTCACTCATCTGCTTAAGTAGTTTTATGGATTTACTGAAGTTAAAAGAAAGTATGGCATCTCTGATAAATGCTTATTTATGAGTCTTACCCTTCTTTTGAACACCTCACTGGATATAACACTGGGCTTCCGTATCTTTTCTTTTTTCACGTTGACAGTAATAAGAGCAACCATGAATTGAGTGCTTATGACGAGCAGGCCCTGTGTTAAGAGCTTTTGTACAGTCATTTAATCCTCACAGCAGTTCTCTGGAGGTTACTAAAATCATTAACATATGACAGTTGAGGGAATAGGTAAGAAGGCATGAGTAACTGTCCCATGATTTCATAGCTATTCCTGATAGGTTGGGATTAAGGTCATGATCTTAAAACATAATGGATCATTTCCTTAACCAGTGATTTTCAAAAATTTGTGCCCTTGGGTTGCTCTACAAGAAATAAGTGATCTGAGACTAAAGAAGTTTTAGAAACACTACACTTTTATGCTTCCTGTGGAGATTCAAAATGTGTTTTAGGATGTTCAAAATTCGAAAATATTGTACAGTCAAGAGACTAGTTTAATTTTGATTAAGTATAAATTCCAAATTTGTTTAATCATGGATTTTTTTAGTTCCTTGTATAATGTCTAATTATCTAATTATTCACATTGATAAATACTGCCATACTTTCTTCACTGGAGTCAATAATTACGAGTCTCCTTGGGCTGTTTTTTTCTATTTTAATTTTGCACAAAAGAATTGTTTAACCACTCTACCTTTGAAATCCATCTTAATGAAAGCGGTACCACTCTTTACACCAGAAAACTTCTCTTCCCTGAATGTGTGGGGAAAGATAACTAACAAAGAATATTTTCTCCCTGGACTCCACATTTTCTTCATCAACTTCCTTCCATCCCCTATCTTGGACTTTGTGAAGTCAGAGGGAAGCTTCAAGTAGTCAGGCATGTTCTGAATCAAGAACACTTCTTAGAAACACACCCTCTTTCAGGTTAAGTAAGAATGTCAGCTCTCATTTCCATTATACTATGGTAAAGAGTTATGAATGTTACATAGCTCTCTAAATGTTACACTCAAGTTTCAAGTTTTCCTAGTATCTGCTACAAAGGCATTTATGCAATGCTATAAAGGGCATGGCTTAACAAAATGCACAGACTTCCTGGATGCAGAGAGTTTAACATAATTCTACCTCCACAAATTCACTAGCAGATCAAACCCTTGTGTTGCCTATAAAGGATATTTACAAATTAAAACTCAAGCTCTTAGCAATGGTTTTTAAGATCCTTGGGAATATATATTGTATTATTGGAATATAATTGTATATATATTGTACTGTATATATTGTATTTACAATATATGCTATTGTGGCCTTATTTAGATCTGTTATTTCCATAATTTCCACTTCAAGGATCTTTCTTCTTTAAGCATGCCACAATAATATTGGAAAGAACATACACTCTGCAGACCATACAACTCTTATCAGCGTAATACATACTAGTTAGTTTGCAATATTGTGCCTCATTTCCCCCATTTTTAACTTAACAAAGGACTGATGTCCATACCTGTTATGTATCTGAAATCACCTGATACCTAATCAGTCAGTGGCTAACCAATATAAATATCCATTCCAATGCTAAAATTTTTATTAATGCTGTTCCTTTTATGTGAGTCACAGTTTGCTAGGATGTCTTACGAAATTTGAGTCTTGCTTGTTTTTAAAGTTTGTCAGTAATACTGATCAATGTGAAACAGTATAAAGAACTTTAGGATTTGTCATCAGACAGATGTACTCCTAAATACTGCCGACTCTCAATCTTTTAAATTATGAGAATGCGTGTGAGTTATTTAGCCTCTTAAAATTCAGTTTCCATATCTTTATGGAAACTGGATTTGGTTATGATACCAATCACATAAGGTTACCTTGGACATTAAAAGGATTAGGGAACAAAAAATGTGTCTAATATTATGCTAATGTTAATTTCTATCACATCTTAGATCATTCAACAATAGTATTATTTCTTAGTAAGAATGGAGACTCAAAAAAAATAATAGAAACTAAATAAGAAAATATTTCCTCAGGTTAACCCTACAGAGTAAACTAAAGGAAACTTGCAGGGATGTCCCAGAAGTTGATATGATTTATCAGAAATTATTTGGGCAGTATCACAGTCAGACAGCATTAAAGAGCTTGCAAACAGAAATAGAAAAAAGCATTCCTGATTTCCATGATTCATGCAACCCAACCATCAAATTTATATTCCCAGAGCAAGAGTGCTTATCCTGTTGAGCTTGGCAGAGGAACAGAAAATTCATGAGATATTTGTGTCTAGAATTAAAGTCCAAAACCTGGAATAAAATCAAAGATGATATTTAGTCCTTCTTTGTACTGAAACTATATACTTGCACTGACGATGAGATTATTGTGATGTCTGGTTTGTTCCAAATTTCAAACTGCATTTCTAGGATTGGGGATCTTACAGTTCAATGACTAAATTAAGACAGCTGAGGCTTTATCTTTGTCCTTGCTTTCTCCTCCCTTCTCCAATCTATTCAGCATGTTTACCTTCTTCATTTTCCTTTATTATGACATCCAAGAACTAATTTACAGCTGATCAATACTGGTGGATTCCAAATACTGGTAATTTCAAAACACATAGAATGGCTCCAGTTTTTTTATTAGCGTGTTTCCAAATCCCAAAACTTCCTCATTTATCTCAACATTCACATCGGAAAGTTGCTCCACTTTTAATGAAATTGTATTCTAAAGTAATAAGATAATTTGCCTAATGCTATAAACATCTATTTTTAATAAATATAATTTAGGCACTGATCCTATGTAATTTTATAATACCTCACTTTTTTTTTTTAAATATTTATTTATTTATACATACGAGCTGGGGTACAGGCCGGAGGTGTGGGGCAGCGCGAGGGTTCACCAGAGACAGAGCTGGGAGCAGAACAGGCAGATCAGAAATACACTGCTGAGGGGAGCAGTGGGTGAGGCAGTAGAGGTCTGCCGCACCATGTGGGATTCTCCCCGGCCAGGCATCAAACTCGCATGGCCACTGCCGACAGCTCCACAGCGCAGCGCTTAACCGCTGCGCCACCAGGGAAGCCCCAATACCTCACTTTTTTAGTAGCTTTACAGAGGTCTAGTGCACATATCACACATAACTGTGTACATTTTAAATTTGTTTATTTAGGGTAACATTGGTTTCCATCACTGTATATGATTCAGGAGTAAGTTCATACCTTCTCACATCACCCATCCCAGAGCACTATTCCATACAATGAGTTTTTTAGCATATGCACAAAATTGTGCAAACATCACTATCATCAATTTAAGAGTATTTAAAATACTTCACTAAAAAAATCAAAAAACAAAAAACAAAAACACTCCCATTATTATCCACTCTGCATTTCCCTTCCCAAATACTCAACCATTAATCTATTTCCTGTTTCTATGTATTTTCCTATATGGATGTTCCATATAGGACTCAAAACAACATGTGGTCTTTTAAAACTGACTTCTTTCATGTATCATGATTTCAAGATAAATGCAATTTATATCCTAGCCATACTAGCTTTCTTTTTCTTGCCAAATAGTACTCTATTGTACTGCTATTCCAAATTTTATTTATCTGCTCATCAGTTGATGGATATTTGTGATGTTTCCACTTTTGGGTTATCGTGAATAATATGTGTAGATGGTGTGTCAGCAAGACACAGCGCAGGTTCTCTATGGATCCAGGTAGATGAGTAAAGAGAGCCCTGAAACCCTCAGTGGCTTTTTCTGGCTTTTAATGATCTTTCTGTACCATTTGTAGTGAGGCAACCAGGTGCAGGGCAGGCACCGGGGCTGGAGGGCCAGGAGGTTGGCAGGGCTCCAGCTCCCAATGAATCTGCTTTTTCTTTGGTCTCTCTTTGGCATTCTCTCATCATCCCTCCACTGCACACTGTCCTATCTGACTCTGCCCCACTCTGTGACTGAAGCTGTCCTGATAGCCTCAGCCTCTTGGCTCAGGTGAACTCACTAACTCACGCCCAAACCATACTCCATGTGTCCACCATCAGGCATGTGTACCTTGCGCCCATGCTCCCGAGAGCCTCCTGCATTCAAGGCTGCAGGTCATAGCCACAGAGGCCAATGGCACAAAAGCTTGAGCATCTTCATTTACCCTACAGTAGGTTTTTGAGTGTATGCAGCTTTTTATTTCTCTTAGTATATGTCGTGGAGTGGAATTGACTGGTCACTCTCTGTTCAACATTTTGAGGAACTATCAAACTGTTTTTGAATTGGCTTATGCAAGTCAATAGTTCATTTTAAGTAGGAGGAGAAGCTTATTTTACAACACAATTATAATTTCAGGTATTATTAGAAAAAAATTGGGTCAAGGATCAAATGACAACATAGCCATAAAGTTAGTGAGGAAAAGTCCAGTGTTACAATCACTCACTGGCTTCTGTACCCACCTGGAGGAAGCAGGCTGCATTGGGTGATATGGTGGATATGTCACTTCACCTTGTCCTTGTTTTGAATCTGATCTAAACCACGTGAGTAAAACAAATCAGTGAAATAAAAAAGCAGCTTGTAAGAGAGAGGACAAGAAGGGGGATTTCCAAATTATGAATTAATTAAATGGATTTTTTCCCAATTTTTAAAGGAAAAAAAAAACTCTTAAATACAGTAAATAGAAACCAAGTTATAAATCTTTGTGATCAATTGAAATGCCGGTGGTGAGGCTTATAGAATTTCAAGAAACAGCAGGGATCCTCAAGGTGAAGCTTAGTTTCTACCAAACTCAGGTGCATGAATACAACCTGGAATCACTTGTTGGAATTGTATATCCCTGGGCCCTATTGAATATGACCCAGAGTTTCTCACTGGTCCAGGAAATCTGAGCTCTCAATATGTATGCAGGGAGAGCCCAAAGCAGGAATTCTACAGACAATAATTTAAGTAACACTGGTAGAGTAGAATAAGCTTAGAAATTAACCCTTCCGACCTATTGGTGTGAAATGATGGGAAATTTCCTAGTGTCTGTTTGCTCATTTATTATGTGGGACTAATATCAACCACTTCACAGTTGTTCAATGAAGATGCAATTATAAAACTTTACACGTATGAAAAGGACCTAGCTCGAGTTCATGTGGCCTTGGTCCCTATTTCCCTAAACCAAATTCATAAGGGACTGGTGAACATATGATTTTTATACCTGATGCAGGATGAATGTTGCTTTGTTTCACCCACTTTCCTAGGGTCAACCCTTCCCTCCTCCAATAATGTCCCCATTGTGAACATCTTGCCTCATACCTATGAGAAATTTAAAAACACTGTCATTTGGGTGAACTAGTTGCAGCTGCAAAATATGATGGCAGGAACAAGGTACTATATATGCCCAACGTTGATTAGCATCACCGCAATTCATTATTCTGATCAGCCAGAAGCAATTTACAATCATCTTTAAGCGAGTGCACATCATTTTCATAATTGACTTGCGGGAGCTTTTACACAACAACTTGTTGTAACTGTCAATCACTGTCAAAGAATGGAGGTGGAGGAAGCTCTTCTGAAGCAAGAAGCATATCCAGTGCTGGTCTCTAGTGGACTGACTATGACCTGATGGGGCTTCCATGTGGAACGGGCTGGCTATGCACACCTTCCCACAGTGTCATTTTCCCGGCCTTAGACCAGAATCTCTTACAGATGAAAAAAAGAACGAGAGAGGATGTGGAACTCAGTGATCCTATTTCCTGGGTAAAAGAAATCTGGAATGAGATTGACAGGTTTGAGCTAAGCCCTCCCTGAGACTTCATATTTAATTTTTTCTTATGTTCCCATTCTGTAAGTGCTCTGATCTTTGCTAGCCATAGAGAGAAAGATTTTTTTGACTTGAAAATTAATCATTTCTCTCAAGCAATTAAACACTTTGGAGTGACTGTCAAGATATTACACAGCATATAAATGATAAATAGGTGATGGGTAATAGATATATAGATGTATAGATAATTTGAACTTATATATTTTCTGAAACAAATAGAAAATTTACAATTTGAATAGTTGATATATTATTTAAACATTTATGAATGGGAACATCATCTAATTTTATATTAATAACACCTAAAAATGTAAGGAATATAAGAATTAAATAAATGTCCTTGAAAGATGTCAAACAACAAAACAAAATAGCAAATCAAAATAGGAAACATTTGGTAGAAGATGCTAGTTCCCAAATTTATTAGAAATGTATTTCTTGGTAAAATGGAATTAATATCATCCACTGTACAAGACTTTCATGCACATTATGAGACAATGAATATAGAAGTACTTTGAAAATACAAAGCTGGGGGCCTCCCTGGTGGCGCAGCGGTTAAACGCTGCGCTGTGGAGCTGTCGGCAGCGGCGACTCGAGTTCGACGCCTGGCCAGGGAGAATCCCACATGGCGCGGCAGACTTCTCCTGCCTCGCCCGCTGCTCCCCTCAGCAGTGTATTTCTGATCTGCCTGCTCTGCCACCCGCTCTGTCTCTGGTGAACCCTCTCGCCGCCCCACGCCTCTGGCCTGTACCCCAGCTTGTATGTATAAATAAAAAAAAAAATTAAAAAAAAAAAAGAAAATACAAAGCTGGTGACAGAGTACTTGTGTAAAAATGTAGATGTCTTGAAAATCGAGTTTAATAGAATCCTAGTTCTGCCCAAAGCGAGTGGTGATTATTAAATCATATAGCACATGTTATGAATATTCAGTTATTTATATGCAGTCAGTACTCAGTAAGAAAGATCAATACAAAAATATGATGCCTGCTTTTTGTTGTCTATAAGGTAAAATTCTACAAAGTCAGAGTTTGAAGGAAACAACTTGAACAAACTATTCAATGTACCTGTATTTTTCATTCATATAATTTAGCTTGAAATACATTACTGAACACTCTTTAGGTAACTTGTTCTAGGTCCACATAGATAACAGTCAATACTGGCACAACGGCTGAGATGCCCACTGAGATGACTACAGTACATCCAGTCCAACACATTTTAAGTGACATAATAAGAAAATGAGTCAAAGATGTTTAAAATCTTTTGGGCTGTGTGGTTGAGCCTCAGGGCATGTGCATTTAAAGATGGCCGTGATCTAACAGTCATATCCTGCTCTACCTGGGTTAGGAATATTGAATGGGGGTTTTATTTTCTATATAAAAAAAGTCATTAACCGTGAGTACTAGAGCAGGTCAGGTGCTGTAAAATTAAAACATGCTAGATTATATTTCCATGTGAGCAGAAAGCATTGCTTTTTAGTCTGCCACTGAAGTCAGGAGCAGTGCTTTACACGTAAATCCTCAAAACTATTTGTGAATGGATGAATGAAATCAACTTTATAAAGTTTAGAGCATGGTATAAATTGTGTACTTATCCTTGGTTTGCATCTTTTGGCTGTCATTTATCAAAGATTAATATGTTTCATTTTTCATGAATTTCCCAGTATTTATTAATGTTTGGTAAAGGTCAAAAGGATGAGGCTTCATTTACTTGCCTTTCTTTATCAAAATTCAGCTCAATGATAGATGGTTACCATTTGTGTTCTTCTGTTGATATTCTGTCTTTTCCTTCTGGTACATTACTCAGAATTCACTAAATGACCCTAAAATTTTCCCCAAAATTTTAAACTATCACCATGATGTGCATCTGTGAGCATGCACATGTCTGCTAATTTAACACTAATTGAAATGCTGGGATCTTTATATATAGATTCATATCTTCCATACCTTCGGAAAATTTTTAGCCATTATTTTTTTTTTTTCAAATGGTTATTCTCCATTTTTTCCCACCCTCCCTTTTCTTTACAAATATTTATTTATTTATTTATTTATTTATTTATTTATTTATTTATTTAATTTATTTAATTTATTTATTTATAGAAGAACTGGGATGTAGAACAGTGATGAAACAGTGAAAGGATTCACCAGAGACAGAGTGGGGAGCAGAACAGACAGATCTACTGAAATACACCGCTGAGGGGAGCAGGGGGTGAGACAGGAAGGTCTCCTGCTCCATGTAGGTTAGCTCCCTGGCAGGGGATGTAACTCAGGCTGCAACATGATAGCGGGATAGTACTGAGACTTAACCCCTATGTCAGGGGAGGCCCCATCGTCCTTTTCTGGAACTTCAAAATGCATGGATGAACATTCTGTCTTTCTCCTCCATAGCTCCAATCTTTGCTTCCATACTTTCCATTTATTTTTTTTTGTGTGTGTGTGTTGTTATCTGGGAGAATCCTTAACTCAATCTTTCAGTCCATTTATTCACTACCTAGCTAAATTGAGTAGACTTTTGAGTTATCTATTTTTTTTTTAGCTGTGAAATTTTTCATTTCTAAGATCTCTAGATGTTTTTATCCCATAACTAACAAATTGTTATGTCTGTTTTTATGACAAGGTGGTAAGTTCCTCATTATATATCTGGTAGTGCTAAATTTAACTTTTCTTTCATGTGTATAGCCAAAGTCATTGAACAACTTTCCTATATTTATGTCCACATTTTCTCACCCTTAATTTCATTGTGGTTTGTCTCATTATTAATTTCTTGATAATGGTGAATAGAACAGGTATATTTTGTTCACATTTTATTTGGTTTCCTTATACTTTAGCCACTGTTGAGAACTCTTTTTCTTTGTTTCCATAATGCTACAGCTGTTTTTTTTTTTCCCCCGTTCTTTCTGTGGATCTCCCATATTAGTTTTGTTTGCATGCTCATATTCAATTACTCAGCCACTGTATGTTGGAATTCCTTGGAATTTTAATGTATCTCACTATCTCTATTATTTCTGTGGAAAATAAATTATTACCGAGATTTGATGACTTCTCACATCGATGCATTTTGAATTTTATCTCCAACCCAGAACTCTGACCTTTAGGCCTCTATAGAAATCCTTCTTACCATCTCACCTGAGTGTTTCAAAAGCATTTTGAATTAAATTATTGCTAAAATTCAAAATATGAGAGTGTCTAGATCTAGGTCTCTTCTAGAGATTCCTAGGATGGTACAACCATCCTTTTGGTTTAGTTGACAGATACACAAGGACAATTTTTTGGCACCATTCTTTGTCTCATTCCTTCAAACCTAATCCACTAACACTACCAATCAGCTTTACTTATAAATATCTCTCCAATATATCATGTTTTCTCCTTATTTTTCATGTTATCTAGTTTAAATTGTCATTTCCCCCTAGACTGTTGCAGTAGGATTCTAATCAGTGCTGCTCTCACTGAAACCTCTTCCAATCAATTCTCCACATTTTAGCTGAGAAATATTTTCAAGATATAAATCATACAATTACTTAATTTAAACACAAGGTTTTCCATTATTCTTTGGCTATAAACCAAAATCTGCCATATCTCACAAGATCCTCCAGGCCCTAGCTAGTCTGTTTGCCTTACACAATTCTATTATCCCCCTTGCCTTCTGAACTCTGGCACACCAGTCTTCATTTAATCCTGGACCGTGTCCTGCTCCTGTCTGATAAGGCGTTTGCACATCATTTCCCACCCCAAAATTTCTTCCCAGTTCACACCTAATAAATACAATTCACAGTAACTCTTCTTAAATATGCTTTGCATAAACTGATTTTCCCTCCCCGCCTAGACTGTTAAGGGTCCCTGTTATAAATTTTCCTGATACAGCAGGCTTTCTTTATATGACATTTACCACTGCTAAATTGTGCATTTGTTTGTGTAATTATTGGTTGATGACTATCTGCACTTCTAGAACATGAACTGCTGGCATAGACAATTTTTTTTTTTTTGGTTCAGCCTATTTAATAGTTAGGAGGCACTCAAAATACTTTTTAATAAATGACATAAAATATTTGAATAAAATGTTTAATAGGTTCAACATTAGCTGCAGAGGTTGATTCCCTTATAGTTTCTGTCTATTTTCACAAATGACTTTTAGTTTTGTTTAGACCTGAGATATTTTAGGATTTCTATGCACATCAGCAGAAAAGAGATGGCATTTTAAAATTATTCAGTTTGAAGACTGTTTAATGAGAAACAATCTACCAAAATGCGAGGTGAGTATAGAGAAATCACAAGAAATCAGTGTACCGAGTCCGGGGTGAGTACTCTCTTTCCTTTTTTCAGTTTTCTGCCTGTTCTCCTGTTGACTAAATTCACATGGTAGACAGAGAAAAAGAGAATCTGTTCTTCTTGCTTATACACACCAGCTTATCTGGACAAAAAGAAGCAAGAGAATGAATTTACAGGAAGAAACAAAAGTATCCCGCACGCTATCTGAGTTGATTATACCTAGAAGCACAGTCTTGTTTTCTAGTTATTTCTTTAAGAAAGGCTAAAGTTGTCTTCTGTCTGTTTCTTAATCGGTAATATTTTCCAGTGTGAACTCAAGCCTCCAAAACTACATGTGAAAAACTAAAAGAATGTTAAAGAATCTACCCACCCAAATCCTTCAGAGTAGGTGTGACCGTGAATAAGAAGACATCTGTCTGGTTTTGTTTTCTGGATTCTTCCATATTCATGATAGGGATGAGTGATTCAGATGTTTCTTTGTAATCTCCTCGTTTGTCAGAAAATGTTCCTCTCCTCATCTCAGCAGTGAGGAGACATCTATTGAGGGGGGGAGGAGGAGGATTTGTTTTTTTTTTTCCCTCTCTTCTCCACTCTGATATTTTAGACAAAATTGTTTTTCTCCCAAGTACCAGATGCTTTCCAAAACATTTCTGTGCTTGGTATTTCAATCAAAAGTACGTGAGAATAAGCTGCATAGATACATACTCTCCTATTCTCTCTGAAATTCTGTCTAGTGTAATTATGTGTGTGTGTGTGTGTGTGTGTATAGTGTATTTGTATATTACATATATATATACATGCACTTCCTCTTTTGTGATTATATGTTATATATTACATATTTGCATATGATACTCTTCCATGATTATATATGTGTACATATGTGTACATATATCAGCTTACTATTAAGGTTATAATTGTCCCCCATGATCATAATAAACTTAATTTCAAAAAATTGAAAATAAAATTAATATATATTTCCCCATGCTTCTCATGAGTTTTATATCTTTTGGTCACATTGATATTAATCTCCATATAGCAAAAAAAGAAAAAAAAAGAAAAATTCAACTGTGAATTTCTAAGAATGAATTAATCTTATATGTCCCCTTACCTAGCTATTAATCTAGTGTGAATTTCTCTTTTTTAAACTATCCACTCTAATGATGGCAAAGGCTCTACAGTGAGGCAGCTCATTCTAACCCAGGAAATCTATTACTCTATTGTCGCACTCCCCTCTTTAACCCAAAACCACCTGATTCATAATATACCCACCATGTATCAGCCAAACAGTATGGGTTGGGGACTATGTTTAGTGTCTTACAAATCTTGTATTGTTTAACACTCACATTACCCCATTAAATAAATGTGGTAGATTGTTTAATGGCCGTGTTTAATGACTGATCCTTATGACCATAGTCCTTTGCACTTTTACTTTTCATCCATAGGTAGAGCATTTTGCCCCCAACTTCTTAAATCTTGACTAATTTGGTTACTCAAAGCAATAGCAAATAGTCCACTGTGCATCATGATTTGTATACTAGTTCTCAAAATCCCCTGACAGATCTTCCTTTGCTAGCTTGGAATGTTGCCCTGAGGCCATAAAATAGGACACCAATCTAGACTTATGGGAAGAAGAGAGGTC